>JAVJIF010001261.1:0-62026 GCA_038442645.1 Agave tequilana
CAAAGCAAGTGAATATAGCAATGAATGTAGAGAGCAAGTAATAAGAGCAATGAAAATAGAGCAAGTAAACCAAACGCAAACACCGAGATTTGTTATCGAGGTTCGAGCACCCAGCTCTACTTCCCCGCCTTCCCCAGAAGGATTCCAACCACTTCCACTATCACAAAGATGTCACAAATACACCGGCGTACCCAACTCCACAATCTCAAGTACAAGCAATCTCTGAGTAGTCAAAAGACCACAAACTCTCTCTTGCAAAATTCTCTTCCTTTACAAAGATCCTTAGAGAATAATGAGTAGGATGAAGCTTTTGTGTGTAAGGAGAAAAAAAAAGAAATCAGAGAGTTTTTGAAAACACTACAGCAAATGAGAGAGAATTTCAGCACAAAAACCCAAGATACCAAGACTTTTTGAATGCCTTAAACTTTTGAAAATTTTTGAGAATTTTTCTAGTAACCAACCTCTCCCTAAAACACCCCTATTTATAGGAGAGGGCTAGGGTTAGAAGATAAAACATATTTAAGGCTAATCAGAAAGTATTAGAACCAAAACATGTCACTTAAACATAATTAAGTGAGAAAAGGACAAAAATAAATCAGCTCAGAAAACTAGCCGTTACTGTTCAAACGGCTAGCTCGGTCGACCGGCCCCGTCGACCGCTAGTTCAAAGAAAAGCCGTTGCAGGCTACGGTCGACCCAAACAAATAGAGAGCTCTGCTCTCAGACCCGGTCGACCGGAACGGTCGACCGTCCAAAGTCTGCCAAACGTGCACAGATTTGTGCACGTCGGTCGACCGACCCGTTCGACCGACTTCTAGCCAAGTCGACTTGTCAGAAGACTAGTCGACTGGATGAAGTCTGGAATGGTCAGAAAAATAGTTTTAAAAATATTTTGAAAAATCTTTTAACATTCCTAAAAATCACCAAAAATAGTTTTATCATTTTGCATTGATATATAAACATGCGGTAAAAAGTTTAGCTCAAATATCAATCAATATGAACTATTTTTGTCTCTTATCATTTTTACAAAAAACCAAAACTGTATTTTCTAAAACTTGAATTTTGAAAAAAATACGTTTTGTCCAAAACTCTTCCAAATACAAAAACATGATATTTTAAACATTTTGAAGCATGATGTATATGGATATAATCCTATATACATGAAACATATATTATCATAGTTTTTGTCATTAATTCCAAAATAAGTTTTGTTAAAACACAAAACTTAAAACACATGAATAGGTAAATCAAAGTAAGTTTGTAGGTTGAAGATTGTATACAACTATTTTTACATGTTATAGGAAATATGGGAAACAAGATGTGCGCAAAAACGTGTGTGATAGAGCTTCAAACCTATTCACTATTCTTTAACAAAACTCTAAACTAAAAGAAAATAAATCTAATAAATTATCTTGAGCAATCTTGAAGTCTTGAGCCATGCGATGCCTTGCTAGAGCCTTCTCTTCTATATTCCTCCCTTGATGTGCAAAAAGCCTTCTTTACTTCATGAACCTAGAAATTCTTGCAATAGCTAAGCAATGGCCTCCAAATATGGTACTAACCTGAAACTTATCTAAACAAACTAATTAGTACCAAATAGCACTTATTTGTTTATTATCATCAAAACTCTAAACAAATGGAGAGTGTAACCTTTGGGCCAACAATCTCCCCCTTTTGATGATGACAAAACAATTAGGCTATAAACAAAAGTATAGGGGAGGAGAAAGCTCCCCCTCAAATTATGCTATATTAAACAAAGAACAATGTAATTTGTAATTTGCAAGTAAACATCATGAAACCAAATCAAAAACACTTGCAAAACACTTAAACTCAAATTACAAGAATTCATGAAAACACATCAAAAACTCAAAACATATATAAACTCATATGGAACCAAAACCATATGAGCTCATATTTCCATACATAAACTCATTCTCCACATTTTTGTCATACATCAAAAAGGGTTAAGAAAACATTTTATTCAATAACACAAACATTAAGTTCACCACAAATGAATGAAAATCTAGCAAAATCAAGTGGTTTAGTGAAAATATCGGCAAGTTGCAAATCCGTAGAAACATAATCAATATCTATATCTCCTTTCTCAAAATGATCTCTAAGAAAGTGATATCTAATCTCAATGTGCTTGGTCTTACTATGTTGATTTGCATTCTTTGTCATATGTATAGTACTAGTATTATCACAAAATATTTTTATATGGTTATAATGCAAATCATAATCAAGGAGATTATGTTTCATCCAAAGGACTTGTGCACAACAAGCCCCCGCGGCAACATACTCCGCCTCGGCGGTTGAGAGAGCTACGGAATTTTGTTTCCTAGAGGACCATGAAACAAGACAATTACCAAGAAATTGACATGTCCCACTAGTACTCTTTCTATCTACTCTACAACCCGCATAGTCGGCGTCCGAATAACTCGTCATTGAGAAATCTCCGGTTTTCGGATACCATAGACCCATTCCAATCGTTCTCTTAATATAACGAATAATGCGTTTTATCGCAATAAGATGGGACTCTTTGGGACACGATTGAAATCTAGCACAAAGACACACACTAAACATGATATCCGGCCTACTTGCCGTCAAATACAAAAGACTACCTATCATGCTTCTATACAATTTAATATCAACATTTTTACCTTGGTCATCCTTATCAAGCTTGGTGGTAGTTGCCATGGGAGTGTTGCAAACCTTTGAGTCTTCAAGTCCAAACTTCTTTACGAGTTCCTTTGTGTATTTGGCTTGACATATGAAGTTCCCATCTTGCAATTGCTTGATTTGGAGTCCAAGAAAGAAATTAAGCTCACCCATTGAAGACATTTCAAATTCACATTGCATAACCTTTTCAAATTCCTTGCATAAAAACTCATTAGTAGAACCAAAAATTATATCATCAACATAAATTTCACAAATTAAAATATCATTATCAACATGCTTAGTGAATAGTGTTGTATCTACTTTGCCTTTAATAAAATCATTTGAAATGAGAAAACTAGAAAGCCTTTCATACCAAGCTCTTGGAGCTTGTTTCAATCCATACAAAACTTTATCAAGTTTAAAACAAAATCGGGATGAACATGATCAACAAAACCGGGAGGTTGAGCAACATAAACTTCTTCATTTATAAACCATTCAAAAATGCACTTTTCACATCCATTTGAAAAGTTTTAAAATTTTTGAAAATGCAAAAGCTAGTGTCATCCGTATGGCTTCAAGCCGTGCTACGGGTGCAAAGGTCTCCTCAAAGTCAATTCCCTCAACTTGAGTGTAACCTTGGGCCACTAACCTAGCTTTATTCCTAATCACATTTTCGGACTCATCCATCTTGTTTCTAAAGATCCACTTAGTACCAATTATTGGTCTATCGTGGGGCCTAGGAAAAGGTGCCAAACTTGGTTGCGCTCAAATTGATTGAGTTCCTCTTGCATGGCTAGCAACCAATATGAGTCCGCCTCGGCTTCGAGGATGCTTTTGGGTTCAAAATGAGAAATGAAAGCAAAGTTACCACATAGGTCATGGAGTTTGAAGCGAGTTGTTACCCCATTAGATGCATCACCTAAGATGAGCTCCTTGGAATGATTTGTGGCATATCTCCAAGCTTTAGGAAGCGGTTGAGAGCTTTCCTCTTTATCCTCTTGAACATCACCAATTGATTCTTGCTTTTCTTCTTGAGCGGGTGAGTCCTTCAAGGATAGTTTCTCTCCATGTCTTCACCTAATGGTTCAATCTCTACAACATTCTCAACAAACACATTAGATTCTTCAAATTTAACATGCATGGATTCTTCAATGGTAAGTGAAGATCTATTGAATACTCTATAAGCTTTACTAGTTGTAGAATATCCAACAAAGATTGCTTCATAAGCCTTAGCATCAAATTTACCCAAGTTATCTTTAGTGTTCAAAACAAAACACTTGCATCCAAAAACTTTGAAATATGAAACATTAGGTTTTCTAGAATGATACATTTCAAAAGATGTTTTGGAAGAATTTTTACATAAATAAATACGATTTGATATATAGCATGCGGTGTTTACGGCCTCAGCCCATAGATATTGAGGGAGGTCATACTCACTTATCATTGTCCTAGCCATCTCTTGAAGTGTTCTATTTTTCCTTTCTACAACTCCATTTTGTTGTGGAGTTCTAGGACAAGACATTTCATGCTTAATTCCCTTTTCATCACAATAAGTCATGAAGAGTTGGTTAACAAACTCACCACCTCTATCACTCCTTATTTTCAAAATCGGAAAACCTTTTTCTTTTTCAATCCTTTTTCGAAAATTTTGAAATGAGAAAAGTTTGATCTTTGTGTTCCAAGAAGAAAACCCAAGTGAAACGGGAAAAATCATCAACTAAAACAAATGCAAATCTACTACCATTTAAGCTCTTAGTTTTAGTAGGTCCAAAAAGATCCATATGAATTAATTCTAAAGGCCTAGTTGACATGATATCCTTGATTGGTTTGAAGGAAGACTTGGTTTGTTTCCCAAGTTGGCACGCACCACAAATGCGGTCTTTCTCAAACTTCAAGTAAGGTATATCCTTCACCAAATCCTTAGAATTAATCCTAGAAAGATGGTCAAAAGATGCATGTCCTAATCTTCTATGCCAAAGCCAAGAATTTTCATCAAAAGCATTTAAGTATTTAGTAGAACATTCCACATTAAGCATGTCAATGATATAAACATTATCATCACGAAAACCGGTGAGAATACAATCATTTGTTTTAACATCAAAAATCTTGCAAGAAGAATCATCAAAAACAACTTTAAGTCCACGATCACAAAATTGACTAATGCTAAGCAAATTATGTTTCAAACCATCAACAAGTACAACATTTTCTATAATGGGAGATGCACCAATTTGAATGTTACCTATACCGATGATAGAGCCTTTGGAGTCATCCCCGAAGGTGACGGAGCCACCTTCCTCGTACCTTGATAGGGTTGTAAAGTTATTGATGTCCCACGTCATGTGTCTAGAACAACCACTATCAAGGTACCACCGCTCCCTACGTCTTAGAGCCTTGGTGTGTACCTACATCAAATAATTTAGTACTTGATTTTGGTACCCACATTTTCTTGGGTCCTAAAGAGTTAGTTTCATTAACCCAAACAAGATTATTGGTCTATTTATTTGGTCATAACAAAATTTAGCCAAATGTCCATTCTTACCACAATATGTGCATCTATACACTCTACCATATTTAAAAGCATAGTGAGTGTGTGATTTGTGAGCATGAGAATTGTGAGCATGAAAAGATTTAGCATGAGAAGTGTTATGTGTAGTGTGAGGAATCTTAACATGTGAATCTTTAGCATGAGAGGTGTGCTTTTTAGAAAACATTTCTTCAAGTTTCTTAGTGTTAAAAGCACAATCCTTTAAAGTCTTTTCAAAATCAACAATTCTAGTTTTCAAAGAAGAAATTTCTTTTTCATCAATTTTAGGAAATTTTGCTTTACAAGCAACTTTTAAGCACAAAATTCATTTTGGGTAGAAATGAGATTTGAAGAAATTTCATCTTTTTCTTTAGAAATAATAGCAAGTTGATTTTTGAGAAAAGCAACTTCTTTTTCCAATTTAGAGCATTCAATTTTTTTATTGTCATAAGTTTCTGAAAGTTTAACAAAGGCATGAACAAGAACTTCTTTGCTTAATTCATCATCTTCATCATCAAGAGGTTGAGGGGTTACCTTTTGTGTGTTTGCCATGAAACACATATTTGCTATATCCGCCTCTTCCTTGGACTCGCTTTCCGAATCCCAAGTTGCCTTGTACGCTTTCTTTTCTTCCGGTTTCTTTGGCTTGAAGGAGGAGGTCATCTTCTTCTTGAACTCCGGGCAATCCGCCATGATGTGTCCGGGCTTTCGGCAATTGTAGCATATAATTCTCCTCTCCTCTTTGCCTTCAAATTTCCTTCGAAGTTGAGCTTGTTCCTCCGGTACATCTCTTCAGATTGCAAACAAGTAGTGATAGTTCCTCATCTTCTTCTTCATCTTCTTCATCGTCTTCAAGAGTGGATGAAGACTTGAAGCCAAAGATTTCTTCTTTAGTGGAGCGGCCTCTTCTCTTACTTTCTTTTCCATCTCATGGGTTTTAGGTTCCCAATGAGACTAATGAGGTCCATCTCATCCTTGTCGTTCAATTCTTTTAGGGTGGTGGCCTTGATCTCCCATGATGTAGGAAGTGCCCGAATCACTTTTCGCACCTTTTGGTCATTGGAGATGTCATCACCTAAAGAAGAAAGAGCATTGGTGATTTTAGTAAATCTAGTAATCATACAATCAATAGATTCTTCATCAATCATTTTAAAGATTCATATTGGGACCTTAAGAGATCTATCTTAGCTCTCTTAACTTGTGAAGTCCCCTCGTGTGTGACCAATAAATGTTGCCAAATCTCATAGGCGGATTGGCAATGAATTACCCGTGTAAGGTCATCCTCATTCAAGACAGTTAAGAGGGAATTTTGGGCCTTGGAGTTAGCCTCATATTCTCTAAAGTTGAAGTCGGTCCATGTGCTCTCATCACTATCGGGTGCAACATATGATTTGGTCAATGATTTAGCCACTAAGCTACCTAAGGATTGCAAAAAGATAGTCATCCTAACCTTCCAAATAGGGAAGTTGAGTCCATCAAATTTAGGAGGGGTTTTGATGTTATCGGCCATGTTTACTAGTGAATGACAAATGGAATGCAAATGTTGATTAGCAAATTTGAAGGATCTCTCTATGGATGTTAAGCCAAAACCTAGAGTCCAAGTTTTGATACCAATTGAAAATCACCTAGAGGGGGGTGAATAGGTGATAATGCTAATCAATGCACAATTTAAAAATTATGAAGCAACAATCTCTCAAAGCAAGTGAATATAGCAATGAATGTAGAGAGCAAGTAATAAGAGCAATGAAAATAGAGTAAGAATAAGAGCAAGTAAACCAAACGCAAACACCGAGATTTGTTATCGAGGTTCGAGCACCCAGCTCTACTTCCCCGCCTTCCCCAGAAGGATTCCAACCACTTCCACTATCACAAAGATGTCACAAATACACCGGAGTACCCAACTCCACAATCTCAAGTACAAGCAATCTCTGAGTAGTCAAAAGACCACAAACTCTCTCTTGCAAAATTCTCTTCCTTTACAAAGATCCTTAGAGAATAATGAGTAGGAATGAAGCTCTTGTGTGTAAGGAGAAAAGAAAAAGAAATCAGAGAGTTCTTGAAAACACTACAGAAAATGAGAGAGAATTTCAGCACAAAAACCAAGAAACCAAGACTTTTTGAATGCCTTAACTTTTGAAAATTTTTGAGAATTTTTCTAGTAACCAACCTCTCCCTAAACACCCCTATTTATAGGAGATGGCTAGGGTTAGGAGATAAAACATATTTAAGGCTAATCAGAAAGTATTAGAACCAAAACATGTCACTTAAACATAATTAAGTGAGAAAAGGACAAAAATAAACCAGCTCAGAAAACTAGCCGTTACTGTTCAAACGGCTAGCTCGGTCGACCGGCCCGGTCGACCGCTAGTTCAAAGAAAATAGCCGTTGCAGGCTACGGTCGACCGGCCGGTCGACCCAAACAAACAGAGAGCTCTGCTCTCAGACCCGGTCGACCGGAACGGTCGACCGTCCAAAGTCTGCCAAACGTGCACAGATTTGTGCACGTCGGTCGACCGACCCGGTCGACCGACTTCTAGCCAAGTCGACTTGTCAGAAGACTAGTCGACTGGATGAAGTCTGGAATGGTCAGAAAAATAGTTTTAAAAATATTTTGAAAAATCTTTTAACATTCCTAAAAATCACCAAAAATAGTTTTATCATTTTGCATTGATATATAAACATGCGGTAAAAAGTTTAGCTCAAATATCAATCAATATGAACTATTTTTGTCTCTTATCATTTTTACAAAAAACCAAAAACTGTATTTTCTAAAACTTGGATTTTGAAAAGAAAATACGTTTTGTCCAAAACTCTTCCAAATACAAAAACATGATATTTAAACATTTTGAAGCATGATGTATATGGATATAATCCTATATACATGAAACATATATATATCATAGTTTTTGTCATTAATTCCAAAAATAAGTTTTGTTAAAATACAAAACTTAAAACACATGAATAGGTAAATCAAAGTAAGTTTGTAGGTTGAAGATTGTATACAAACTATTTTTGTACATGTTATAGGAAATATGTTTGGAAACAAGATGTGCGCAAAAACGTGTGTGATAGAGCTTCAAACCTATTCACTATTCTTTAACAAAACTCTAAACTAAAAGAAAATAAATCTAATAAATTATCTTGAGCAATCTTGAAGTCTTGAGCCATGCGATGCCTTACTAGAGCCTTCTCTTCTATATTCCTCCCTTGATGTGCAAAAAGCCTTCTTTGCTTCATGAACCTAGAAATTCTTGCAATAGCTAAGCAATGGCCTCCAAATATGGTACTAACCTGAAACTTATCTAAACAAACTAATTAGTACCAAATAGCACTTATTTGTTTTGTTATCATCAAAACTCTAAACAAATGGAGAGTGTAACCTTTTGGGCCAACAATCTCCCCCTTTTGATGATGACAAAACAATTAGGCTATAAACAAAAGTATAGGGGAGGAGAAAGCTCCCCTCAAATTATGCTATATTAAACAAAGAAAAACAATGTAATTTGTAATTTGCAAGTAAACATCATGAAACCAAAAATCAAAAACACTTGCAAAACACTTAAACTCAAATTACAAGAATTCATGAAAACACATCAAAAACTCAAAACATATATAAACTCATATGGAACCAAAACCATATGAGCTCATATTTCCATACATAAACTCATTCTCCCCCTTTTTGTCATACATCAAAAAGGGTTAAGAAAACATTTTTATTCAATAACACAAACATTAAGTTCACCACAAATGAATGAAAATCTAGCAAAATCAAGTGTTTAGTGAAAATATCGGCAAGTTGCAAATCCGTAGAAACATAATCAATATCTATATCTCCTTTCTCAAAATGATCTCTAAGAAAGTGATATCTAATCTCAATGTGCTTGGTCTTACTATGTTGATTTGCATTCTTTGTCATATGTATAGTACTAGTATTATCACAAAATATTTTTATATGGTTATAATGCAAACATAATCAAGGAGAGTATGTTTCATCCAAAGGACTTGTGCACAACAAGCCCCCGCGGCAACATACTCCGCCTCGGCGGTTGAGAGAGCTACGGAATTTTGTTTCCTAGAGGACCATGAAACAAGACAATTACCAAGAAATTGACATGTCCCACTAGTACTCTTTCTATCTACTCTACAACCCGCATAGTCGGCGTCCGAATAACTCGTCATTGAGAAATCTCCGGTTTTCGGATACCATAGACCCATTCCAATCGTTCCCTTAATATAACGAATAATGCGTTTTACCGCAATAAGATGGGACTCTTTGGGACACGATTGAAATCTAGCACAAAGACACACACTAAACATGATATCCGGCCTACTTGCCGTCAAATACAAAAGACTACCTATCATGCTTCTATACAATTTAATATCAACATTTTTACCTTGGTCATCCTTATCAAGCTTGGTGGTAGTTGCCATGGGAGTGTTGCAAACCTTTGAGTCTTCAAGTCTAAACTTCTTTACGAGTTTCTTTGCGTATTTGGCTTGACATATGAAGTTTTCATCTTGCAATTGCTTGATTTGGAGTCCAAGAAAGAAATTAAGCTCACCCATTGAAGACATTTCAAATTCACATTGCATAACCTTTTCAAATTCCTTGCATAAAAACTCATTAGTAGAACCAAAAATTATATCATCAACATAAATTTGCACAATTAAAATATCATTATCAACATGCTTAGTGAATAGTGTTGTATCTACTTTGCCTTTAATAAAATCATTTGAAATGAGAAAACTAGAAAGCCTTTCATACCAAGCTCTTGGAGCTTGTTTCAATCCATACAGAGCTTTATCATGTTTAAAAACAAAATCGGGATGAACATGATCAACAAAATCGGGAGGTTGAGCAACATAAACTTCTTCATTTATAAAACCATTCAAAAATGCACTTTTCACATCTATTTGAAAAAGTTTAAAATTTTTGAAAGATGCAAAAGCTAGTGTCATCCGTATGGCTTCAAGCCGTGCTACGGGTGCAAAGATCTCCTCAAAGTCAATTCCCTCAACTTGAGTGTAACCTTGGGCCACTAACCTAGCTTTATTCCTAATCACATTTCCGGACTCATCCATCTTGTTTCTAAAGATCCACTTAGTACCAATTATTGGTCTATCGTGGGGCCTAGGAACAAGGTGCCAAACTTGGTTGCGCTCAAATTGATTGAGTTCCTCTTGCATGGCTAGCAACCAATATGAGTCCGCCTCGGCTTCGAGGATGCTTTTGGGTTCAAAATGAGAAATGAAAGCAAAGTTACCACATAGGTCATGGAGTTTGAAGCGAGTTGTTATCCCATTAGATACATCACCTAAGATGAGCTCCTTGGGATGATTTGTGGCATATCTCCAAGCTTTAGGAAGCGGTTGAGAGCTTTCCTCTTTATCCTCTTGAACATCACCAATTAATTCTTTCTTTTCTTCTTGAGCGGGTGAGTCCTTCAAGGATAGTTTCTCCATGTCTTCACCTAATGGTTCAATCTCTACAACATTCTCAACAAACACATTAGATTCTTCAAATTTAACATGCATGGATTCTTCAATGGTAAGTGAAGATCTATTGAATACTCTATAAGCTTTACTAGTTGTAGAATATCCAACAAAGATTGCTTCATAAGCCTTAGCATCAAATTACCCAAGTTATCTTTAGTGTTCAAAACAAAACACTTGCATCCAAAAACTTTGAAATATGAAACATTAGGTTTTCTAGAATGATACATTTCAAAGATGTTTTGAAAGAATTTTTACATAAATAAATACGATTTGATATATAGCATGCGGTGTTTACGGCCTCGGCCCCATAGATATTGAGGGAGGTCATACTCACTTATCATTGTCCTAGCCATCTCTTGGAGTGTTCTATTTTTCCTTTCTATAACTCCATTTTGTTGTGGAGTTCTAGGACAAGACATTTCATGCTTAATTCCCTTTTCATCACAATAAGTCATGAAGAGTTGGTTAACAAACTCACCACCTCTATCACTCCTTATTTTCAAAATCGGAAAACCTTTTTCTTTTTCAACCCTTATTCGAAAATTTTGAAATGAGAGAAAGTTTGATCTTTGTGTTCCAAGAAGAAAACCCAAGTGAAACGGGAAAAATCATCAACTAAAACAAATACAAATCTACTACCATTTAAGCTCTTAGTTTTAGTAGGTCCAAAAAGATCCATATGAATTAATTCTAAAGCCTAGTTGACATGATATCCTTGATTGGTTTGAAGGAAGACTTAGTTTATTTCCCAAGTTGGCACGCACCACAAATGCGGTCTTTCTCAAACTTCAAGTAAGGTATACCCTTCACCAAATCCTTAGAATTAATCCTAGAAAGATGGTCAAAAGATGCATGTCCTAATCTTCTATGCCAAAGCCAAGAATTTTCATCAAAAGCATTTAAGCATTTAGTAGAACATTCCACATTAAGCATGTCAATGATATAAACATTATCATCACGAAAACCGGTGAGAATACAATCATTTGTTTTAACATCAAAAATCTTGCAAGAAGAATCATCAAAAACAACTTTAAGTCCACGATCACAAAATTGACTAATGCTAAGCAAATTATGTTTCAAAACCATCAACAAGTACAACATTTTCTATAATGGGAGATGCACCAATTGAATGTTACCTATACCGATGATAGAGCCTTTGGAGTCATCCCCGAAGGTGACGGAGCCACCTTCCTCGTACCTTGATAGGGTTGTAAAGTTATACGAGACCTCCAAAATCACTTACCAATTCTCATCCATAGAATGGTAAGACCACATATACATTTCGCTGTTACGTTAACATTAAACCTATGACAGTGATTCCCTCGTTTCTCCCCGTAAAAACGAGACCTTTTCCCAAATTCCATTACAACCTTGAGCTTGGTGGCGTCTCAATCGGTTATGTCATTGCGACCTCTGAACCAGCAGACAGCCGAGTCTCAATTTTGAGCTTGTTGATATTACAAAAGACAAGTCTCAACCCCGAGCCCTGTTGACATTTACAAAAGACAGGCCTCGATACTCGTTGACATTTACAAAAGACAGGTATCACCTACCTTTGAGCTAAGTGGCGTCTCAATCGGTTATGTCATTGCGACCTCTGAACCAGCGGACAGCTAAGTCTCAACACCGAGCCCTGTTGACATTTACAAAAGACAGGTCTCGATACTCGTTGACATTTATAAAAGACGGGTATCACCTACCTTTGAGCTTAGTGGCGTCTCAATCGGCTATGTCATTGCGACCTCTGAACCAGCAGACAGCCAAGTCTCAACACCGAGCCCTGTTGACATTTACAAAAGACAGGTCTCGATACTTGTTGACATCTACAAAAGACAAGTATCACCACCTTTGAGCTTGGTGGCGTCTTAATCGGTTATGTCATTGCGACCTCTGAACCAGCAGACAGCCGAGTCTCAATTTTAAGCTTGTTGACATTTACAAAAGACAAGTCTCAACACCGAGCCCTGTTGACATTTACAAAAGACAGGTCTCGATACTTGTTGACATCTACAAAAGACAAGTATCACCACCTTTGAGCTTGGTGGCGTCTCAATCGGTTATGTCATTGCGACCTCTGAACCAGCAGACAGACAAGTCTCAATTCCGAGCCCTGTCGACATTTACAAAAGACAGGTCACGATACTCGTTGACATTTACAAAAGACGGGTATCACCAAATTTAAAGCTCGGTGGCTCCTCAACCAGTTATGTCATCGCGACCTCTGAACTGACGGACTGCCAAATTTCAACATTCAATCCATGCAAAGGACTATTCTCTCAAATGGCACCAATAAAATTTGGAACCAACAATTCAGAGAAGAACAATTGGGAGATTCGACAGGGAGTCAAAACAAAAAATTGTCATTTTCATTGACTCCAAAGGACGAGATACATGAAGGCACATATACAACGACCTACAGGCGTACATTGTAAGGTCTGATCCGCTCTCCAAGGAAGCCAGCCTCGTCCTCCGGTCATCAGCAGCCTGGGCAAGCGCCTGCGACTTCAGCTCAGCCTCATCGAAACCCATTGCCTGGGTCAAACGAGCTTCGACCTCCGCCAAAGTTGCCCTCTGCGATAATCCCTGCTGTGAGAGCTCTTCATTTTGAGCCTTGAGCTGCTCAAGCCGCGCGGCTTCTTCAAGACGCACCGGTTCAACCTTGGACAAGAGAAGGTTTCCCTTCTTAATCATCTCCTTGGCCTTCGCAATCCTATCTTCAGCATCAAGAAGAGCACTGGTGGAGGCATCGATGGCATTTCCAACCTCTGCTTGCCTTCTTTCCTGTAACCCCCTGCTCCCCGGTGTACGTATCACTGTATCGGTACGCAATACGACGTACAAAAATTGAGTTAACCTCCGTAGTAATCCGATTGAGCTGATTTCAATTTTAAAAATTATTTTCTAATATTTTAGATTTTTCAGGATTTTCTGGAATTTTTCTGGATTAGTTTGGAAAATCTCCGTAGTCGTGCCGACCAATACCGATAACCGACTTTACGATTTTTATTTCACAAACGGAGTTGTATTTTGAGAATCCGCTTTCACTTTATATCTTAGAATCATATGACCGATGTTAGGGTATTTTTGGGGATTTTTGAATTTATCGAAAATCCGGCAAACCAGTGTCGCCCGGTACCGCGACAGCTTCCGGGATTTTTAATTTGCAAACCGGATAGAATTTCTACAAACCGTTTTCATATTACGTCTCAGGATAATATTTTCTATTTTCTGTAATTGTTGGGCATCATTCGGAGCTAGTCAATTTTTGACCATATTAAAATATTATTAAATTATTATGTTAAAATCTTTTCTTTTTCTTTTCTTTTCCTTTCTCTTCTCTTCTCTGGTTTCTTCCAGAGAATTTCCCCCCACCGACTTACCCATCTCCCACCGCCATTCCCTCTCTCTAAATCTCTCCCTCTCTCTCTTAATTACAAAATTCTCTCTCTCTTCCCTCTCTAAAACTCTCTCACACTATCTCCCTCTCCAACTCACTGTGCAGACCCAACGGAGGCCACCGCGCCCACGGCCGGCGCCACCCCCTTCTCCTCCTCTTCTTCTTCTTCCCCTTCTTTTCTTTTCTCTTCTTCTCCACCTCTCTGTTTCTCTTTCCCCCCACATAAATGTTTGAAGGAGGTTGTCTGCAATTTCCCTTTATCTGTTTGGGGTTTTCCAATTTCAAATGGGATAGGTGCGGGTTGAATTCCATGAGGTTGTGACATTATTTTGGCATATGGGTTCTTGCTTGCCATCTCTGTTTCTTTCTTTCTGGCTCCTCTTCTTATTCGTCTTCTCTATTGGATTATGATTCGATTTTCTCTCTCCTCTCTCTCAATTTTCTCTCTCTCCCCATCTCTTTTTCCCTCTCTTTTC
Organism: Agave tequilana; assembly: GCA_038442645.1. Lineage (NCBI taxonomy): Eukaryota > Viridiplantae > Streptophyta > Magnoliopsida > Asparagales > Asparagaceae > Agave > Agave tequilana. The sequence continues at coordinate 14,552 of JAVJIF010001261.1, forward strand.
CGGCGAGGCGTCGCCGCCGGCCAGCGGAGCTGGCCGGCCATGGCGCGCGCTGCCGCCGGCCAGCGGTGCTGGCCGGCCATGGTGCGCACAGCAGCAGCAGCACCTCTGCTGCTGCTGCTGCTCTCTCTGTGTGGTGTGTGTTGTGTGTGTGTGTTGTGTGTGCTGTGTGTTGTGTGTGTGTGTGTGTGTTGTGTACTGTGAGAGTGCGTGTGAGTGTGTGTGCTGTGTGTGTGAGTGTGAGAGTGTGCTGCGTGTGTGTGTGAGTGTGATGAGTGTGTGTGCTGTGTGTGAGTGTGAGAGTGTGAGTGTGTGCTGAGTGTGTGTGTATGAGTGTGAGCGTGTGCTGTGGGTATGTGTGCGAGTGTGTGCTCTGTGTGTGTGTTGTTGGGTTCGGGTTCACACCCGAACCCACTATAGTCCTATTGGTTGATTGGAAATCCATTACCCAATAAACACCCGCTACCCAATAACCCATTTGACTTAAGTTAACGGGTTTGGGTTGTGGATCTGGACCCGACCCGTTATGAGCCCAAACCCGCATCCAAATCCATTACAGGTAATTTTACAGAAAACCCCCTGATTCCATTTGTTAATTGCATTTGAATTCCTTTTATTTACATATTTAACCCATTTCCGTTACTTTTAGTGTTTGGGCGATATCGGGAGCATCCGGATTCCGATTTGGATGATTCTGGATCCGTTGCGATCGTGGGAAAGAGAGCTACCTGCTTATGGCCAGTTTGTGAGTGTTTTTATTTTATAAATTATCTTTTATCATGTTTAGGGATAGGAATTGATTGCTTTCTGTGACAAATCATGATTATGGATAAAATACGGTAACTATTAATTATTAACTGGTAATGATTAGACATGCATTGTAATAAGAATAACCTAGAATATTTTTAGGTATTTCCTGATTTAGAATAAAGATAAGGAGGTAATAATAATAATAATAATAAATACTGACATAGACAACTCGGACACAGTCATTCTACTTGCACAGCAGCTGCCACTCGGGCCACTAGGTCGTCATATGCTTGTACACTCTTATGACATGTAGTGTATCACAGTCACGTGACATGCATACTGAGCCATAAATATACGATGACACTACACTGTTACTAAACAATCATGCTAGACACCGTTACGGTAAGTCACATGACATGGTATTACACGATACATGGACCACTGGTATTACATGGATTAGTGCTCTGCAGACTTATGGCTACACATCTATGTTCCACGAGTACGGATAACATTCCATATTATTGTTATTATCAAGATACCGATGTGTTATACGGATTATTGCTACACATTTATGTTTCATGGGTACACGGATATACCAATGCACGGACTATCGCATGTCATATTATTATCATCGTCACATGGCTTCTCGGCATAGCACTGTTACACATGCATGTATGGTTTCTTTATTCTTGTCATATGGATTCCCGCTCAGATTACATGTATTATTGTTCCATATTACCGTATTCATGTTATATGATTGTTTCCTATCACTGATATGTATTCCCGTTACTGGACATGAGAGCTGTTGATACGCGATATGTGGAATCCCACATCTATTGTTCCCGTTTCCTGTTATATTATTCCCGTTATATTGGTCCCGTTTCCCGTTATATTGTTCTATGCTATCAACAGAGCTCAGGTCCAGTTATCATGTTACCCGTATCATGTATTTGTTCTTGTGACATTGTATACTTGACATATCAGATCATAAAGCTAACTTGGTATGGGGGAGACTTGACGGTTGATTAGATCATATCGGGTGGATGTCTGGATCCATTGTTTGTCCCACTGCAGGGGACAGGGTAGTGCTGGCTACCGTCTGTTACTCATGAGCATCCCGTTATTGTTTTAGCTCATTGAGATTCTCGTTACATGTTACAGCTCTAGCGGGCTGGCCCTGGTCTCAGCAGCCAGGGGTCTGTTTAAGGTCGTTGTCCCGGGTATGCACGGGATACACCCACCCGATAAGAACTCCTCGACCATGGGTTTCCAATTAACATAATAAAACAGTATACACAATAGTGACGTCGGGAACACTTGTTATTTGGTCACTCTCTCGTTTGGATGATGGTACCCGTAGGCCATGTCCGGATGGGTTCGACTGGAGTGCAGGCTCTAGTATGAACTGCCAGTGGTATGGGACACTGGAAGAGATTGATTAAAATACCGGGTGGTACTGATTGCTACTATTGTATAAATGACATGACTTGACTGCTACATGTATGCTATCTTGTTACTGTTCATGATACTCTATCCGATATCATGTTACCTGTATACTTGTTACTTTACCCGATATCATGTTACTTGTAGACTTGTTACTTTACTTGGTACATGTTACGCTTTCTGTGGTGACATACTACTCATGCACATGTATACGATGCATTGCATATATTCTGTTTTGCATTGCCTATATGCGGCCTAGACACCACACCGTAGTATGGTTATGTTGCATACTTCATCTACACGTTTATGTCCATCACATCATCACTAAACAACTGTAGTTATTACTGTAAATATGACCCGATGATAACATTCTAGGTAGTGCTGGTATTAAAATATGACATGATTATATTTTCTACTACTTCTTATATACTTATTATATGGTATCACTAGTACAACATCATGTATTATATATATGTATCGTGCTTGTATTACTATTGTATATATTACTACCTCCTCCTTCATTTTACCACTCACTAGGTCGCTTTCTGACGACCCTGGGTTTGCGTGCCCAGATTGGGGATCCGCGTTATCGTTCGGTCAGCTAGTTCAGTGGAGTCACAGAGGAGATTCTTGATCGAGACTATTCATAGGTATCGTTGTGTTTTATTTCTGTTATCGTATTTTTTTCAGTTTTCCTATCTGTTATGATCCCTAACCCTTTTCTGCAGGTATTCTTGTACTTATTTCATGCTGGAACTCATGTATATATGGAGGTTCTGTCCTGTACTGAGGCTTAGCGTACGTACGTGAGGGTTTTCCGCCCTGCGTATGTACGTCGCCATAACGTCCCCGTACCTGCGGGATCGGGCGTTACATTTCCAAAGATTTCAAATCAGAGGAAAGAGCCTCAGCGGCTTCTTGAGCGGCAAGACGGGCCTCATGCTTTTGAGCGACAAGGCGCGCAAACCGCTCATTAACCAAAGGCTCCAGGTCTGAGCGGCTAAGACGGCGCCATTCCTCTACATCCTTCTCAAATTCATCCACCAGGAGTTCCAAAGCAGTAGCCTGGTGATACCCCTCAAAATCCCGAATACTTTCGATGCCACGGGAGAGGACCACCTTTAACTTTGAGAACGGCATAGTCGAGCCCTTCAAAACCAGGTCTATAGTTCGCCCTAAGCCTTTATAAAAGCTATCGACGAGGTCACCTATATAATCGTTCTCAACCTCAGCCACTTCTGGTAGAGAGGTAACCTCAGAGAAATCCACCAGCCTGGTTGACACTATCATGGAAGGAGAAATGGGAACATCAACAGCAGGACAGATTGTCAGTGATCTCTGCGGAGTCTTCATGGAAATCAGTGCGCTAGCCACTGCTGAGGTAGGGCTGGCAACCATCTCCTGAACAGCAGGCTCAACCACCAGAGTTGGGGAAGTAGGGCTTGTAATCACCCTCAGCTCCGCACTTGGCAAAATTGTCGGCACCTCACTCGTTGATATAGTTGGGAGTGAGGACACCTCCGGAACTGCTACCCCTTCAACCTCTGGTCCTTCGGCTGACTTGGGCCAATAAGAGGGCAGGTCGCCATATAACGCATCCAACACAGCAGCATCTGCCGCGGTCGAAGTGCTCATATCACCCCTGGACTCCCCAGGAAGATCAACCGGTTCCTTTGAAGCTAATGCACCTTGAGGCCGAACACCTGTAACAAGACTGTGTTTAGATAGGACACAACATGCAATAGAAGCCAAGAGGTCAGGACAGTATCATAAGATGACGTCGCCTCAAACATCTCGGCAGCCGCATCAGTCTCCATGGTCTCCATCGGAAAATTCTTGGCAGAATCAGCACGAATAGCCGGCCCGCTCTCCGAATCTCCTGTGGACCATTCAATAGAGCTCGATGCCACAGGACTTCCTTTGGAAGTCCCAGCGCCCGAAGGACCGATGTCCGCCGCATCATCTCCGGACTCCTCCGGATGGACAAAAGAATCAGCCTCGGTTCCATAAGTAAATAGGGGATCATAATGTTCCCCTTGCTCTCCAGCCGCCTCAGCTCCTGCATCAGAAAGCAGATAGTAAGTCAATGGGAACACACAAAAAGGCGTATTATATGGACGGGGTTAATCTTACCCAGACCCGGAGCAAATTCACCGCTAGTTGGTTCAGCATCCGACGGTTCAGCCGCTAATGGGGCAGCAGGAGGAATCGCTGTAGAGGGATAACCCTCTACGACAATCGTAGGAGCTTGGCGGCGGGGCTTCTTCGCCAACGATTTCCTACGAGAGCTACCTTCCCGCTTTCTTTTGAAGTGGACTTCAGAATCCTCTTCCTCCACTCCTTCTACACAACGAGGGGGAGCCGTCCCCATCACACCAGAGCCAGTCGCAGAAGTCTCAGCCCCCACTCCCGCCTCGAAGCGAGGACTCTCGGCATCTGAGGCCTCGCTGTAACAAACTCCTCTATACCTGGGGTGCGAACCCTTTTGCCTTCCCTTTTCTCAGAAGCCTTCCGTTTCAACCGCTGAGAAATTAACTTCACACCAGAGCTGTTGGCCTTGAAATCGTGGGGTGTGGAGTTGGAAGTGGCATACCACTGACAGAAGCACAGGGTCATTAGAAGATTGGGACTCTTCAACGGCGTACGCAGCCGCGCCCCAGTACCGCCTGCAGTAAAGAATCGCCAGGCACGGGCCCCGTCAATAAGACTACCCATGAAGGCCAAATCAGGATTGGGGTTGCCCACATACAGTTGGTCATATCCAAACTGCCGAGCAAACTGACTTGGAACGTAGGGCTCCAAATAGCAGGTGTCCCCGCTTCTATACAATAAATGTGAGGGCCGGATGCTGACCAGCCACTCAAAAACTCCCCGGCTCAAGGAAGACCGCCCTTCCCCCGCATCCCGGAACTCCTCGTCATATCCTGCGCCCCGAATACGGGGGAAACAGCGGAAGAGACCGTAAACGTCATATCGACGCACTAATTTACGGGCCTCAGCCACGTATTTCTTCAGCCACGAACGCCCTTCGAATCGGCAGAGGAGCGCCGTTCGAACACCTTGCGGAGGGTCCTCTCCAGCTCCAATCAGCGAAGGACAATGTAAGGCGAACCACGCCATCAGATAGGTGTAGGGCAGACCTATCCTAGGATTGGGTCCGTCACAAGGCAAAATGGCCCCCTTTCCACGCTTCGTTGCTGGCGGCCGGCAAAAAGCCTCCGTTAATGCACTGAGGCCTCTTTGAATGCAGCACACCATGGCCGGGAGAAGACCCAGACGGCGACCATGGACCAAACGAACGGCGGGCAGCAAAACATTCGGATGAACGATGTCACCCGAAGAAGATGGTACTACGCATTTCTTCAGCCAGACGGTTAAGAAACCGGCCAGCAGTGCCTCCCGAGACATAGGCTGACGAGCCTGATGATGGAAGCTCCGAAGGACACCACCCTTCTCATAGGGACCATCGTCTTCAGTTATGACAAGATCCCTTTGAAGGTGCACCTGCATCCGTTCAAAGATTCCCCATCAGCAACTCCGCAATGTGCTGCTTCAGGAGCATTCCTCATATCCGGGAACAAGTAATTCCCCCAGCTCTTCAAGCTACAGGAAGTGCCCTTGCTGCCACCATGGATGCTGGAACAAATGTGCAAGTGGCACATTAACTCTCGATAAATCTCGAATAAGGCAGGCTCCTGCTTCTCCAGAAGAGCCAGCTCCGCCTCGCACGGAAAGTATTCTTCATAAGGGAGAGACCCGAAAGGCAAAGTAGAGATTTCCCACATCTCATGCAAGGCCATACCCAACTCGCCGACAGGGGTAAAGAAAGTCCCTGAAGTTGGGCAATATAATTCAAAGATGGCGTAAAAGCACTCCACATTCATTTTAATGCCGTGGCAGGTCGCCCTGACGGCCTCATAGAGGTTCAGCCTCTCCAAATCCTCCTCGAAATGAGCAAGGATGTAGGTAGTTAAATCCGCCCATCACGTCTTTGGAGGGTGAATCCAGCCTGGAGCCCTGAAATCAGTGACCGGGTAGTTCTCATTAACCTTGAAGAATTGGTTGCCAAAGGTCAACGCCACAGCAGGATTTTCTCCCACTGGGATGTCTCGCGACACATTCCCAGGATGTAGACCCATTATGCAACGAGGAGGCCCCACTCTTGCATAACTAGGGGACTGAAGCATCAATCTCCCTATGTGGACGGAGTCGGTATTTCGGCTCACATCCCATGCCATCTTCCGAGCCTGTGTCACACACTGGAAGGAAGACAGAGAGAAATGCCGCTTGTTGGATGGAAGGTAAAACTTCTCATCGTCCAACTGGAAGATCCATTGCCCTTCTCCTGCATATAGTTGGTGATCAGGATCTGGCGCGGCGTCCCCAAACATGAAGTCAGGCTTCCTACAAGTCTGACGGTCAATGTCTTCAAGAGGAGCTGTGGTCAGGATACTCCTCGTGGTATATTGATCACCACTATGAATGAGCGTGTCTCGAACGATGGAGCTTCGCTCGCTAAACAGAGAAGCTTGCCCTTGAAATTGCAAGCTGATGTTGCCATCAACTCCGCTGGTCATCCCAAACAGATTGTTCAAGGGACCGGGAATGGAGTGCACTGCAAGAACAAAACGAACTATGGTTAGTTCACCAGCCAAGCGAACATGAAGACATAAATTTCACCAAGGCATAGTCTCGCCCAGTGAGCAAAGCCGGCAAGGCGATAGCTTCAACAAAGCTTAATCTCGCGGACAAGTCTGCATTTTACAGAAAATGCCCAAGTATTAACTTCGCTTAAGCAAGTGGTATAGCCCTAAGGGCTGACATCATCAAAAGGGCATTATGGTCAAAAACCATTCTTGACGGCCATGATTGAAAGGATAGACCCGTATCCTGTTCCTCAACAGGACGAAGACAGCCCAAGCAATAGCTTCGTACGGAAGCTTAGACAAGAACTGTTCAGTTCTTAGTTCCCCGTCCAAGAAAATAAGGGAAATTCAGGGAAACAGATTCCCTAATAAAAACAGATCATGTTCGATCGTTCTGATAGCCAAATATCGACTTTAAAAGAGAGACCGCATTCTCTAATCGAAAGGGAAAGATCCCTACCGGCGATTGGTCGTTCGATGACCGGAGGAGGAGAAGGACCCTCCGTTGCAGAAGTTGTCACTTCTTTCCCCGCTCGTCTCTTGGGCGCCATTGAAGAACTATGGAAGTTCTTGAATTCTTGAAGAAGAAAGAAGAAGAAGAAGAGTCAAGTGCTCTGAAAAATTCAAAGAGAAATGATGACTCTCTCTCTTAGCCCAATCGGGCTTTTATAGGCCAATCAGCGCCTGAAACGACGCCTCGTAAACAGTACAGGCTGTCGTTTCAAATTAATTTGAAACGCCGCCTAAAGCGCCTTCCCGAGAAGCGCTGATTCAGCCACTAAGGCTTAACCGCGCCAATGAGCCAAAGTGCGTACTTCGCACGAGTTCATCAAGAACTTCGCCAAAAAGATTGCCTTAACCCACTAAAGGCACAGTTCGCCGATATGCCAGCATCGTGCGAAGCTCATTCAAAAGGGACCCTGTCCTTAACTCTGCACAAAGTTTAGCCCCGCTATGGCCAAATTCTCAATGAAGGCAGGCTAAAATAAGATGAGCAGAAAATGAACTTTCATTAAGTTAAAAGGAAAGGTACATTGATACTATATCAAAATTGTATTTCATACAACAGATTCAATTGCTCAACAGGACCATTTGCGCAAAAGGCATACAAGTGGGTTTATCTGCTTCCAAATCAGACCAACTGGATACGAAAGGCCTTCCTCCTGCACAAGGCCGTAACCAGTTGTGCCACGAGGACAGGGCCATAATTTTCCACATAATGGCAGATTTTGCCACCAGGAAGCTGGATCACCTTTGATGAAAATTGGCAATGAACTTATCGCCGCCAACACGATAGATCACCTATAATGGGAATTGGCAGTGATGTCAGTGATCTCACAGGTGTGACGTCCACTTTCCCGAAGTGGATCATCTCAGATAAGCGGCCATCAGCCTCACCTCAGAACGAATCATCTCGGATAAAAGGCTGCCAACAGCCTCTGGGACACACATCAGCTGCCCCAAGTTGTTCCTCCTGCTTAAAAGTAAAGCTTCAACCGGGGAAGCATAAGGCAACTTTTCGGTCTCTTTCATCAAGACACAAGATCGGCGAACATAGCTCACTGCAATGCAAAATTGGAGCAAGTTAGCAGTTAAACATAGAAGACACTGCAAAAGCGCTAAAGCTGAATTCTTTGGGGGCAAAGCAATCCGATTTCAGTTAAAGCAGAGGATAAGCCTCGCTCGCACAGCAGTGATGGGCTAGCTCAGCAAACGCCAAGTCCTAGTTTCGCCTATATGGCTAAGCCAGACTGATCCTGAGGGACACAGTCTTAGCCTCACCTATATGGCAAGACTGGCTCAACCTTGAAGATACCAGGTCCCCAGTTCTGCCTGTGTAGCGGACTTAACATGCAATGATCTTTCTGTAATCAAGTCAGAATGATAGCTTCGTTGGGGAAGCTATGTCAAAATCCTTCTCTGCAGACCAGTCAATTGCAAGATGAAGAGTAAGGAAAACTAATTCCTGAAGCAGCTGTCAAAGCTGAATTAAGGGAGATGAATTCCCTAAAGTTGGTGAAGTCGTTGAATGATCAAGACTTACCAGTCCTTGGCTGGATAATGACCAGAGTGGGCATTCCCACTAATTAAGAGATCTGTGTATCTCTCTCAACTAAGAGAAGAGAAGAAGAAGAGCAGATCGCTTCTCTTCAGAGGACCTCAAGCGTCCTATTTATAGGCCTCATGGCCTGAGCGCTTCCACATCAAGCGTGGAAGCACGAGCGCATTTAAGGCATTTACTGCGCCTTGAGAAAAGGGACGGTTTCCCTTGGAGCCGTGCAAAGGGAGAAACGTCTCCCTCATAAAGGCACTTATGGCGCCTTGAAGAAAGGGAATATCCTCCCTTGGAAACGCGCGAGGAAAGAATATCTCCCTCGATCAGTGCGAGAGAAGAAGTAATCCTTCTCGTAACCGGCCCACGGCAGTTGGCCTCGGAGAAGCGACAGATGTTCCAGAGCGAACCTACCTAGCCGCTAAGCTACCCAGACGCGAGTCTACATGATTCCTCGTCGAATCTACATCCCAAAGCAGGATCCAAAGCGAAGCTGAACTCAACCATCATGGTGACGTTCATACTCCACACACCACCAATCAAAGCAGTTCAAAGTATTTCGAAGTCTGGACTATTGCAGACTTTCAAAAACTTTGAAGGGGGTCTTGTTGACACTTAAAAAAGACAAGATTCTTATTAGTCCGAACAATGTCTAAACTTGTTGACATTTACAAAAGACAAGTGACAGACGAGCTGAAGACCAGTTTTCACCCATCTCCGAGGGACAAGGGAGCAACTTGGACTCCACTGATCCAGCAAGCAGACAGTGAACCCGGATTGTTTCTAAACAGACCTCAGCAGGTCTAAGATGCTAGCACTTAGCATTACATGAGCCCAAAGGGATAGCCTCGCTTGAGAGACTAATATCACTCGACTTCGCCTCGAAGCCATCCAAAGCCTCGCCAGGAAGCTAACTCGCAACTTCGCCACAAAGGACTTCCAGCTCCGCCAAAGGGTTTCTTTCGGACTTCACCAGAAGCTGCTTCTAGCTCCGCTACGAGCTCAATGCGGGCAGCTCCGCCATTGGTCTGCTATGGTCAACCTTTGACCAATCAAATCTCCGGATGAGATCGGATCCAATCAGATCAAATCCAATTAAGATCAAATCAAAGATCAAATTTGGCAGTTGATTGACACAATCTCTTGACTCTCCTAAAACGAGTAAGAAGATCAGGAAAAATCCTCCAACGATATGGAAAGGATCAAGAAGATCAACCGACCTGCCAATTCTAGCTTCGCAGAAGCCGATCTTAGCCTCGCATCAAGGCTACTTTTCGGATTCAAACAGATTCTATTCAATCTGTTTCTATATTTTCAAGGGACGATTATATCCTTACTCTCCCTATAAATAGCCCACCAGGGGCACAAGGGGAGAAGGACCGGTTCCAACCCGGATTTTCTGAGAAGACTTCACTAGCAGAGACTTCTTCAAAAAGCACCATGCGCTCTCGAATTCAGAGATCTTTTAGAGAATTGCTTTCTCTATCTAGGGTGTTGATACCCTAACATCGTCCTTCCTCTTAAGGAATCTCCGGAACCAGGCGAGAAGGAATTCCTAATTAAAGGTGATTTTGAGAAGCAGCAAGAGGGTTCTACCAACCTTCTATTCTCTGATTCCCGGAACCAGGTGAGAAGGGAATCTCATCGCTCGCATCGTCAAAGGGACAAAGTGGTCGCGCGCTGACCAGACTCCTATCAGCACACTTCTCCAGAATCTCTGAGGAGATCTACTTGTAATCTTTTTAAGAATACTTGTAATTTAGCTCCTCAAACTCTTTTTTGTAAGTTTTCCCCTTTTGCAAACATAATGGAAAACATATATGTTCCACTGGTACACGGATATACCAATGCACGGAATACCGTCATTTCATATATTGTTATCATCGTTACATGGATTCTCGGCATATCACTGTTACACATGCATGCATGGTTTCTATATTCTTGTCATATAGATCACCGTTCATATTGCATATCATACTCATGTATTCCTGTTACATGATTGTTTCCCGTTACTGTTATTGATATTCCCGTTACTGGATACATGAGCCGTTGATATGCGATGTGTGGAATCCCACATCTATTATTTTCTGTTTCCCGTTATCGTGTTTTGTGCTATCAACAGAGCTCATGTTATGTTATCGTGTTACATGTACCATATCCTGTACTTGTTCCTGATATACTGTATTTATCGTGTTACATGTACCATATCCTGTACTTGTTCCTGATATACTGTATAGTGAACGATAATAAAGAGAACTTGGGTATGGGGGAGACTTGACGGTTGATTAGATCATATCAGGTGGATGTCATGGATCCATATTGTTTGTCCTACTGCAGGGGATGGGGTAGTGCTGGCTACCATATGTTACTCATGAGCTCCCGTTTCCCGTTATGTTTTAGCTCATTGAGATTCCCGTTACATGTTACAGCCCTAGCGGGCTGGCCCTGGTCTCAGCAGCCAGGGATCTGGTAAGGCCGTTGTCCCGGGTATGCACGGGATACACCCACCCGATAAGAGCTCCTCGACCATGGGTTTCCAATTAACATAATAAAACAGTATGCACAATAGTAATATCAGGAACACTTGTTATTTGGTCACTCTCTCGTTTGGATAATGGTACTCGTAGGCCATGTCCGGATGGGTTCGACTGGAGTGCGGGCTCCAGTATGAACTGCCGGTGGTATGGGACACTGGAAGAGATTGATTAAAATACCAGGTGGTACTGATTGCTACTATTGTCTAAATATCATGACTTGCCTGATACCTGTATCCTTATTGTAGTTGTACTTGTTCCTATTCCTGATCATTTATCCGCTATCATGTTACCTGTATTATTTGTTACTCTACCTGGTACATGTTACACTTTCTGTGGTGGCACACTATTCATGTATATGTATACTCTGCATTGCATATATTTTGTTTTCTGCATACCTTGCAGACATCACTACTGTCTATGCACCACACCGTATGATGGTTATATTGCATATGTCTATCTGCATGTTCATTTCTATCACGTCACCACTAGACAACATATTTATTATATCAAACTGGATACTAATATTATAGACATGACCCGATGATAATATGCTAGGAGGTGATTGTATTAAAATATGTCATTGTTATATTTCTATATATTATTAAAGTTCTATTATATGGTATCACTAATACATAAACATATATTATATATTATTATCATGCTTGTATTACTATAGTACATATTATTGCCTCCTTCATTTTACTACTCACTAGGTCGCTTTCTGACGACCCTGGGTTTGCGTGCCCAGGTTGGAGATCCGAGTTATCGTATTGTCCGATAGTCCATTGGGTTCACATAGGAGACTCATCATCGAGACCATTCATAAGTATCTTTGTGATTTGTTTCTGTTATCTTATTTATCCCTGTTTTCCTATCTGATATGATCACTAACATCTTTCTGCAGGTATTCTTGTACTTATTTGCTGCTGGAACTCTTATAAATACGGAGGTGATTTCCTGTACTGAGGCTTAGCGTACGTACGTGAGGGTTTTTCGCCCTACGTATGTACGTCGCCATAACGTCCCCGTACCTGCGGGATCGGGGCGTTACACTATGTGTCCAAATGGGTAGAACAATTCCTAGCAGAACAAATGACAACAAGGTTGTTGTCAAGTTCTTGAAGGAGAACATTTTCTTACGCTTTCAGAACCTTTCGTGCTATCATCAGAGATAATGACACTCATTTCTGCAATAGATCTTCTGAAGCTCTTATGCGAAAGTATGTCATAACGCATAAATTGTTCACACCGTACCATCTTCAAACCAGTGGGCAGGTAGAGGTCTCCAATAGACAAATCAAACATATTTTGGAGAAGACTGTAAGTCAAAACCAGAAAGATTGGTTCACCAAATTGATAGATCTCTTGTAGGCCTACAGAACTGCTTTCAAAACTATTATAGGGATGACTCTTTATAGGTTAGTTGGAAAGACTTGCCACCTACCTTTTGAGTTAAAGCACCGAGCCTTACGGACAATCAAGCAATTAAATTTTGATCCAGATAACACCGGTGACGTTCGAAAATTGCAAATTTTTGAACTTGAGGAGTTGACAAATGAGGCCTATGAAAATGTGAAAATCACAAAAAATAGGATTAACGTCTTTCATGATAAGTTTATCATAAGGAAGACTTTTGTCCTAGGACAAAAAGTTTTACTCTATAATTCTAAGCTTCATCTTTTTTCAGAGAAGTTAAAGTCAAGATGAACTGGGCCATATATCATGAAAATCATGTTCCCACATGGTGCTGTAGAGATCAGCGACCCCAAGAACGGGAATGATTTTAAGGTCAATGATCAACGCTTTAAACCATTCTTGAAATCAGTTCGGTAAAAGAGACGGCGAAGGGTCTATTTCACCCACTGTATGGGTAACATTTACTCTTTTATATTTTATTCCATACATCTATACATTTCTTTTATACATTGGGGACAATGCATGAGATAGATCTAGGGGAGGAGCACTAACATTTAAACATAAAAAAAAATCCTTTTTGAAGTGAGAAACAATATTTTATTCTATTTTTGTTCAAAAAATAATTTAATTTTAAGAAATAAGAGAATCATAATTGGATTTTTTATATTTGGTCAAAATAAGATTATTTGTTTGATTTCTAGGTTAGGAAGAAAAATTAAAAAAGTAATTTAGTCTTGAATTTTATCTTGATAAAGTATGCACACTTTATCCACTCACACCCTTAGGGTTCAACAAAAAAGTTTCTTGTGCCTTATTAAAAAAAGAAATATATATATATATATATATTAAAAATTCTCTAATTAATCTAGGTATTTGTGTCTCATAAAGCACGAGTATTCACGCTTAAAAGTGGTCCACGTTACAAATAAAATTCTTAGTTTGTGGCTTTCTCGCTCGAGTGCTTAAGTCCTTGAGGTGTTTGATTGAGGAAAAAACCAGCACAAAAAATAGAAGTTTAGAGACTGATAATAGATATTGCGAGGTTCCTCTATGTTACCGCTATAGCAAGTGGCTATGTGCGTCATGATCCACAAGAAGAGACTGCGATGGAAGCGTTTAGGTAAGTTCTTTTTAACTTACTAGATCGATTAAAGATTTCTTTTTTGTTTCTTAAAAAGAAAAGAAAAGCGTTAATATTAGAAGAAGAAGATGATAGAAGAAGAGAGGGAGATGTTTCAATTAAAAGGAAAACTAATTTAAGAAAATGAAAAGAGAAATAAAGAGAAGTGTTGATGTAAAGGTGTTTCTAAACTAAGAAATTAATAAAGAAAGAAAATTAAGAAAACTTAATTACTTATCTTTTCAGCGCTTGCTTACCTTAAATCCGTTGCAACGACTTACCTTGACTTGAAGGCGATCACAATATGACATATAGGATCTTCCCTACTCCAAATTGGTCTAACTAAATAAAATGTTACTTCAAATATAATATTTGAAGTGCGATGAGAGATAAACTGAACATATTAATTGTAACATCTAGATGGGTTTTGGCCGTGCATAAATCCAACCCGACCCATTTGAGCCTCAACTGCCTGACTGTATGGGCTTCACAGAGTTGTCTCTAGCCTCTAAAATTCTATCTTGTCAATTCTCAAAACAATTCTATCTTGTCAATTCTCAAAACAATCTAAAAACTTCCATCAGATCAAAATGCCAAGGGTCTTGACTCAGTTCTGTGTTCCCTCTTACAGGCTCCCTCTGCTGCCTCATTTCAAGAGAAATGGCAGGGAGCTCAGATACAGACCGACATCGGCTAAGAAATCAAATGCGGGAGAAAACTCTCAAACAAAAGAATCCAGCCCTTTCAGTTTGAGAATTTCAAGAGCTTTTGTTGCCAAGTCTGCCGTTATTGTCTTTGGACTAGGATTTCTTGATGCAGCGTAAGGCTTAGTCATAAGATCATTCAATCACTAAGATTGTTTGTTTCATAAAATTTGCATTTGGTTGTTTCAGGTACAGTGGAGACTGGTCGCGGATAGGGGTGATTTCTGAAGAGGTTGAAGAGGTCCTTAAGGTTGCATCTTATTTAGTTGTGCCGTTGTGTTTCTTGCTTGCAATCTTCATTTCTGATGACGAGCAGACTCTGTGAACCGTAATCTTGCTTACGATGAAATTGACAAGGCTTCTTTATTGTAGGATGAACATTAAAGGTTCTTCTTGTATACTTATGGAATATTGCTTGCTGTCATGTTATATGTCTTGTTAATGATTTGCATCTAGAATGCTTGAACAGATATTGGTTTTGTTTCAGATATTCATGTCTTGTGCTATAAGTAGAAAGATTTTTTTTTTCTTTTTTCTTCTCTCTTTTTTCGTTCTTTTTCATGATTATATATGAAAGCGCATATGCGCAGACATATTCATGCACACAGAGTGAGAGACACATACATATACACAACAATAAGGTTCTAAAATCAAAGCATCATCAGAAAATGGACAAATATATATACATACATATACATACATTGCAACAAATTGAGAAAGATAATGTATAAACAAGGTTTCTAGGTTCTTCTCTATGTTCATTATTATCTCGAGAAGAATCTCCTGTGTTCATTCATTACCCTTGTTAGCAAGACTTAGAAACCCTCATTATTTAGCAATTGATTTTATGGTACACATCACATTAATTGCTGTACAAGCACTGAAGCAGGAAGACATTATGTCTCAACAGAAACAATTCTGCAAGGCACATTTTTCCTCATACAATTATAGGATTAACAATATTGATCTTGGAAATAAAATTTGAGCACCTGAACTGTATCTAAAACGAGGAGTCACAACAATTACAGTATGAAGTGATAATCACAGGCACAGGCTCAATATCTTATGGAATTCATCATCCACACCTTCACCAAGTAAGCCTGTTTGGTTAAGGGTGGAAGTGAGGAAGTGAGGAATTGAGAAAGTGATAATATTTCCCTCTGGAACTTGAGAATTGGTTAGTAAGTTTTCCGGTGTTTGGATGTTGTTGGGAAGTGTGATTTGAAAAATATTTTGTCTTTTCCGGTGTTTGGATGGTAATGTGAAAGTGGAAGTGAAAAAGTTGATCACAATGTTAACCGTAAAATAATATTAAAATAAAAATTAATTAAGAAAAATAAAAAATGGACTGTAATTAGAATGCAAGTGAAATTTATATGATCAAAAAATTAACTGTTTTGTGCTACAACTTATTACAAATGAGATTTACATGACCACAAAATTAACTGTAGCACTCTGGAAGTGAGGAAATGGTTATGTAAAAGAGAGAAGAGAAAAGGAAAAGGGGTTTTCTTATTTTCCTTTTTCGATGTTTGGATAGATAGGAAAGTGAGCAATTATACTTCCCTATTTCCTTACTTCCGTCCACTTCCTTGCAACCAAACAGCCCCTAAAGAGAATACTGGGGAGAAAAGATGAAAGCTTTGTTCAGATGAGAAATTTGACCACAGAAATGTAAAGCATTGCTCAACAATTTGGTGTTTGATCCAAAAGAATGATATGATAACTGTTGGGACTTGGGTCGAACAAATAGTCCCACGTCGGCTAGACGTGGGGATGGTCTTGAGTTCATAAGGATTTGGGCAACTCCACCTAACAAACTAGTTTTTTGGGATGGTGCCCCGAGTCCTTCAAGTGGTATCAGAGACATGCCCCGAACTTAGTCCGTGTGTGTGGGTGATGTTCGACGATATAGATCCCAAATGGCGCAAAGGCGCAATGGGCCTGCCCACCCCACTGGCACAAAAGACACAATAAGCCCCTGTGAGGCTAATGTTTGGCTCTCGAGAAATTTGACAGTGGTGCTCCTTTACAATAACTACTAACTGTGAGGTCAAAAAGCTCTTAATTACTCCAATATAATTCAAGTCCAGCCCTACTGAGATTTTGATATTACAAGAAGGTTATGTTCTTTGTTTTCAGTCTTGTTCGTATTCAGCTTGGAGTCTTCACAACCACTCCCATCCTATTACCAATGAACCAAGCCTCACTTGCTAATCCTTTCTTCTCTTTTAGTAGGATCAAGATTTGCTTTCAAATATTTATATTTCTTTCATCAAATAATTAACAGGTCCATCTTCCAATCATTTTTGCCATAATTGCACGGGAGAAATATTTCAATTGGATCATGAAAGGGACTACAAAGCATCGTAATGATAATTATTCATTGTTTATGATCGCCAGGACATCAAACAAGATTTCAAGAAAATAAGATGCCAGGCACAAAATTAGAGATTGTATATTTAGCACAGATATGCATGGAATGATTGGAAAAGTATTTCTTTCAAGTTTGTGGTTTCATTTCATTGATCGAGCAAAATTTTTTGTGGGTTCTTCAGTTACAAGTGATAAAATTTCTGAGACGGGCGTATCACGTTTAATTTATCTTGGAGAAGTTGTTTCAATTCTTGGAGGTGTCTTAATTAGGCTTTTTATAATTTTAAAACTTTTTAGAAAAGTTTAGTTTTAATATAAGATTATGATTATCAATAACTTTTTGTTTGTATACTTTAAACTTTTGGGACATGTTTGTTTTGTAATATAGTTTTTTTAGTGTAGTGGTCAAAATTTGACCCGCGTCAGGATCACGACACGTGTCCAATGACAGAAACATGGACTGACTCTCGGGAACCAATTCTGAAGTTTTTGCCACCTCCTATCCGAAGACATCCTTCATCCACAACTCTGAGGCTATACCACCTCCTGGAGGCGCTTCGACTCTAATCTAAGAATCCCGCCACGTGGCAGCAACTCTCTCCATCCAGCGACAGATCAAGATAAATCCCATAGATCGTGAAGGTGGTTAAGCACCCTTATCTCCTTATCAGCTTAGGACTCTGTAACGACCCTACAACTCATCAAGCAGTTGGGGATAATGATGGATAACTCTCTAGCGTGTCAATTTCAACTACTGAGACTCAACCCAAGTGGCTATAAGGGTCAGTGGATTCAAACCTAACAGTTGAAGATCCTCATCTATTCACATCCACTCCACCGCCTCTGTCAGGTAAAAATGCACATTCTTCTCCAATGAGAAGGAGGTCACTTTCCTAATCCTCAGATCACAAACCACATCACATTGACAATTTTCCTTTGCCAGTTCACCACTACTACACCGACATTTTCCTCTGTCGGTCCTTCCTCCTTACCGATCACTGATTCTCATACCCAAGGGTTTTAAGTCGGTACAACAATGGTGCTCCTAACCTGAAAGGCGTCTTTCTCTGTGTGTTATGACAGGTTTGATTGGAGGGCGTACAGTTGCTTATGGCAGAGTTTTATCTACCACAAATTGGTACTTTTATTGAGATCTTGAGTCTATACTCGAGATCTTCCTCTCATCCAATCCAAACTCTATTATTTCTCTAAAAAGTTTCTTCCTTTGCGTTGATAGCCCTGAAGAAATAAACGGTCGTCCACAAGGGTGCCCTATCCAAAGGTAAGACCAATACCACCGCCGGGGGCATGGTCCCCCCACATGTCGTTCACCGCGAGCAAGCTGCAGAGGACACTGGTTCCTCCTCATTTCAAAGGGCAGCCACCAGTGTCCGATCGCTGCGCTATACGAAGTCCAGATCCTCCAGAAGCTCACCGACGTGAAGGAGTAGATGAGCGACAATAAGCCCAGTCAGATCATAGCCGGAAGCAAGCGGCTTTCGACTGCGATAACATCGCCCGAAAACAGGAGGCGTTGAAATAACACAGCGATCAACTCTAGGCGTAGATCGCCGTCCTCTAAAGAACTCAGGTTCAGAAGCAGCCAAAGGACGAACCTGGGACCAGGGAGACTCGAGTCGACAAGCCCATCACGAACTTAAGGCGGCCCAAACCGACTTCTCTCCTACACGAAAATCGCTTCAACAACGAGGCTGCTTCATCTCGTTTCCAAACGGGAGTTCAGCGCGGCCAGATCAAGAGAAGGATCAAGGAGTTCCTTAACATCTAAACCCTCAATGAGCTAGTCCAAAGGCGGATTGAGGAGGCGGAGCTACAACTCCATAGCAGACTGAAGAAGGCCACTGCCAAGATCTCCTATTCTCCTCTCTCCGAAGCGATTCTAGAGTGTGGATTCCCGAAAAAATTCATAGCTCTGACCTTCGACTACTACTCTAGAGCTAGTGACCCAGTCCAACATATCAGGCATTTTCGAGACAAGATAGTGGTCTACTCTTACAACGACTCACTATTGTGCCTGACCTTTCCATCCAATCTGAAAGGCGTGACATTTGGATTGATTTTATTCTCTGCTGCCACGTTCATTCCACAATTTAAGGGCTGACCGAAGCATTCCTCACCCAATACACCTGCAGCCGAGAGGCCAAGAAAAGCAACTACCACCTCCTTATCGTCAAAATGAGACATGGCGACAACCTCAAGTCGTACATTGGCTACTTATAGAACCATCTCGTCAAGATTCCCAACTACGATGAAGATTTCTCTGCACTCTCGTTCATCAGTGGGCTGCATATTTCTCACCTACTATACAAGCACCTACTAAAGTATGACTCGAATGAGTGAAGTCTTGTCCCAAGCTCAGTCATACGTCTAGTTGGAAGAAGCGATGAAGAGGTGCCCTTGTCAGTCTCTCAAATGCGGCAACGACGGAGAGAAGTCGAAGTCACTGCCCTTCTGCTCCAACCAATGCCAGTAATCCGGATCGGGGGCAACTCATCTATAAACGATAGGTGTTCCTGCTCCTCTCACCGAATTCACTCCAAACCATCAAGATGAAACAACACTTCACTCCGCTTAGACTTCTCATCAACGAAGTCTTCTATGCCATCAGGGATCAGTCGTAGGTAAAAAGCCCGAAGCCGATCTAATATGACCCCACACTCTCCGAAGTGAAAGATATTGTTCTTATCATGACAATAAACGACACCGGAGCATCCACCATGCTTAGCTACAGTTTTATGTAGTTAAGTTTTTGAACACCAAAAATTCAATGTAAATGTGTCTAGGATTACTAAAAAGAGGTATATGTATCTTAGCAGAGAACTCTCTCAGCTGGCGCTTTGACATGGTCGCAGTCCTAAAAAAATTTCATATATTCTTCCTCACAAAAACACTGCGACTATAGTAACAGTCCTAAAATACTGCGGCTTGGTCGCAACTCTCACAAAAAACTGCGATCATGATAGCGCTGTTCAAAATTTGTGGCTGAGATTCAGGCACGTTGCTGCCAGCTGAGAGAGACGACTGAGGTACATTTTTCTCTACTAAAAATTAGGCTAAACTGCAGTTTAGAGGGGGGCAAAATCCATGCAGACAGGATTTCTTTTAACTCAAAAAGATGACCAGACTCCACGTGATATGATGACGTGGACATAATCCTGCCACGTTGGCTCTTTGCTGCTTTAAATCCTCCCCTAAGCCCTTGCACAAACACAAAAAAAAAGAGGCACACACACATTGATGAGAATGAGCTCCTCTGATCCCTCTCTGCTCTGTGATCATCATCAATCTCTCATCCAAATGCAGCACCACCACCAGCAGCAACAACTACAACTCTCCCCTCTCACTCACCGGGTCGGATCCGCCACCCCTCCCAACTCCGACCCGCCATCCCGCCGCCGCACCCCCTCCATCAACAGGTAAGCTTACTTCTCTAACCACCCAGCACCAACACCCACTAACCCGAAACCCAATTCAAATTGCCGCAGGTACATTCGGATCCTCCAACTCTTCAACCTCACAAACCCGGAACCCGACAACAGCACCACCGCCAATGCCAACACATCGCCGGAATGCTACGCCTGCACCCAGACGGGCCCACTTACCTTCCACTCCACCACCTCCTCCCGCTCCCACCCGCCCGCCTACGTCTCCACCGCCGGCTCCTCCCTCATCCCCATCCAAAACACCGCTATCGGATCCGGGTTTCGAACCCCAAACCCGCGGTCTGTATTCGGGCCCGTTCTCGACCCGCGGAGCAAGCGGGTGCAGAACTGGAACCGGGTGGTGCTGTTCGCACGTGCGGCGGCGCTGCTCGTCGACCCACTGTTCTTCTACACGCTGTCGGTGGGGCGGGAGGGGAGGCCGTGCCTGGCGATGGACCGGGGGATGGCGGCGGCGGCGGCGGCGGCCCGCACGTGCGCGGACGCGGTGCAGGTGGCGCACGTGTGGGTGCAGCTGAGGCTGGCGTACGTGTCGAGGGAGTCGCTGGTGGTGGGGTGCGGGAAGCTGGTGTGGGACCCACGGATGATCGTCGAGCACTACGTCAGGTCCCTAAAGTGGTTCTGGTTTGATGTCTTCGTTATACTGCCCGTGCCTCAGGTACGTGCGCCCGTGCGCGGGTACGCGTACGTTAGCATGTGAAAAATATTTAAATTGAGTAATAATAATGGTTAGCTTAATATTAGAGGTATGAATATAATTTGTCTTAGAGTCAAAAAAAAAAAAAAAAAAAAAAAAAAAAAGAAGAAGAAGAAGAAGAAGAAGAAGAAGAATCTCACCGAGAAATTCTCTGGATCTGACATGTGGGTCCCACATGTCAGTCTCTCATTACAGTATGTCATTACATTGAATCTGAAAATAATAATAATAATAATAATAATAATAATAATAATAAAACATAATACTGATTTTTTTCCTCAAAAAATTCTATAGATTTTCTTCTAACGGTTAAAACATTTTTTATATAACTATAATTTCTTATAAAAATGTGCTACATTTTTGCCACAAGTGTCATATTTGTCAGAATTATGCTATATTACTTACTTGTAAGGTGCTGTGATTTCTTCTAACAGTTTTGAAACTTACTAATTTAAAAAGAAATCAAGTTAATTTTCAGTATATAATCTTAGCGGTAATAATGGGATTACATTATTTGATAATTTGATCAGAATCTAACCTGAATTTTTGGCTGCGAGCAGTTAAAATATGACTCAAAAGTCTCAAACCCAAGCCGTTGCTATCGCTGGTAGGAAAGAATATTTTTCCCAACAAACACGTTTGCTTTACAAAACAAAATGAGTGTGTGAATGTAATCATTAAATCAATGTGGTACCATTGAGAGTAGGAGATGCTAAATATTTTGCTTTTGAGAAAACATTGTAGTAAACTAATTACTAATACGTAGGCGTTCTTGGATTCTTTTTAGTACAGTCTGGTGTCACAGCAAATACTAGCTGCTAGTACCAAGTACAGGAAAATAAGAAATTGTGGTTTATTAACAAATTATTAGATCAAATTCAATATATATTCCACCTCTCTGATTGCCCTTTTTCCGTACTGTTAAGTGTAAAAACCATAAACATGGGGAAAATATGTCATTATATAAAACTCATTTGTATATTTTTTTAGTTTAACCATAACCTTTTTTGTGTAATTTTCAAAAACTACCCATGTCACGTAAAATTTTTATGATAAAAAATATTCTTAAATTCATGTGATACAATTGCAGATTGTGTTCTTATGGTTGTTGCCAAGATTGATCATGGAGGAGGAGACAGAACTGATAATTACAACACTCTTGCTGATTTTATTGTTTCAATACCTCCCAAAGGTTTATCACAGTGTCTGTGCTCTGAGGAGGATGCAGAAAGTCACTGGCTACATATTTGGAACAATCTGGTGGGGTTTTGGTCTCAATCTCATTGCATATTTGATGGCTTCTCATGTAAGTACATGACATCACTGCTTGAAATCCTTCAAATTTTTGATAAAAAATCTTATCCATAATCACAAACGCTACAAGTAGTATCAGTTATAGCAGTATAAACTTTTATTTATGCTGAATATAGATCGTTCACATTACATATAAATTGATTTCATTACGCAATTTATGTATTGGTAGATTGGAATACAAGTATACAGCATGATCTTACTGTTGTATGATTTGGAAATTGGCATCTATTCCTCGAAAGGGGAAGAGCTGGTGCCAGTCTTTAGATAATACAATGGTGGAATGCTCTGCTCGTTCCTGAAGAAGTTCATAGGATCAACGCGACGCTTCACAGTAGCCAACCTCTCGAAGTTACCCTTGAAGTACTTCTCTCCCCATTCCAGAGCTCTGGAGTAGCTCGGAAACATCCCATAGGTTCCCCCAGGTCGATATCTTTGTAGCCGTAGTAAGCCGTCCTCGGATTGCTCGAAACATAGGGAGTCATGAACCTGTAGAACTCCCTAATTGAGTCTATTTGATTCTGGTTCTCTTGCTCATCCGCCCCAGACCATAAACTGTAGTATTGGATGTTGTACAAGTTCCCTCTCCGGTGAGGAAACGGGATCGCTGACTCTGAGATCTCGCTCAATCTTCCTCCCCACGGTTCCATTATCATTTGCAAACCAACGTTGTTCTTAGCTTTGAGGTCCACAAGAGCCCTCCATATCTTCTCCCACTCCGCCTCAGCTATTGGCTTCGTTACAAAGTCCGACTTGGCCTTGAATGAGCTGTTGAACATTGGTGTGCGGTCCAATAAAACTTCGACTCCTTGGCCTGAAATGCTGTCCTGGAAGAGAACAGACTCTAACCAGTTCATCTCAGTGCAGTCCTCGGCCTTCAGGCCAAGCTCAGGGAAGCTCTTGTCCATCTCAGAGAGGAGCTGGCTGCGATTTCCGAAAAAGAGGGAGATGAACTGAACTTGAATTGTTATGTTCGGCATGGATTCACTATCATCGGTTGTGGCTTGTGCAATGGCTCGGAGGGAGAGGTTCTCGTCCAGTTTGGGTCCAATCTCTTGCCACCTGCGCACGTTATGAATCACAATCATTCAGTATCAAGATTTGGAAGCGTTGAAAACTAAAGCTTTATGACTGAAAACTCACTCTGTTACGAGCTGGGTTGCATTCTGGTTGAGATTTCTGTAAACGCTGAATACGGTAACAACAGGAGGAACGTCAACCAGTTGAAGCTTGTAAGCCACAATGACACCAAAACTCGTTCCACCACCCCTTATCGCCCAAAACAGATCCTCCCCCATCCCTGACCGGTTCAGAACCCGTCCGTCGATGCCCACCACCTTGGCATCCACAACGTTATCGGCAGCCAGACCAAATTTCCGCATGTTAGCACCAATGCCGCCGACACTGATATGCCCACCAACCCCCAACTTAGGATATATGCCTGCGGAGAACCCAGCAGTGCCATTAGTCTTATTGAATACATAGTAATAGACTTCGCCAGTCGTTGCACCGGCCTGCACCCAGGCGGTGCGACCCTTGGCATCGACATCTATGTTTCTTAAGCGTTGAAGATCAATGACGATGAACGGGTGTTCTGTGTCATCCGACACGTAGGACATGCCCTCGTAGTCATGCCCACCGCTCCTTGTGCGGAGCTCCAGTCTGTGCTTGTATGCACATTTGACAGTCTCCGATATCTGGGATTCGGAGGTTGGGGTGACGATGGCAGATGGTTTTCGATTGGTCTTAGAGGCTAGGAAACGCAAGTTCTGGGCCGCAGATTCGAGTATGGGTTTGTAACATGTGGAGTTTGAAGTATAGAGGAGGTCTGGGGATGCTGCGGTGCTGTCTAGAAAGCATTGGATAAAGGATTGGAGGGAAGTAGAAGTGCAAGGAGATGATGCAAAAGATGAAGTTGTTAACAAGAGAGAGGTGAGGATGAAGATGATTGATGAGGTCAGTGTTGCCATCTTTTCGGTATTGAATGGGCTGATGATTTTATGAGGTTTGGATTGTGGATTTATAAATACTAAATATTTTTGTCTAGAATCACACGGAATTTCACGGTGGTTGATGAACGATACGCGTTCATCATTTCTCTTCTTAAATTTTGAAGACATTGAAACCCGCCATTTCCTAGGTGGCATCGGACACTGAGCCACGCCATATTAGATCCGTGTCAGACCAGTGTATAGAACACAACACTTCTATTTTGATTGTACTTCTTAGAGTTCCCTGAAGTGCCTATGTCAATGTGATTGTGTCCATGGAACATAGATTACTTTCTAGTAATACATCATTGAAATTTGACTGTTTGCCCAAAATGAAAGTTATTTGAGGTTTCTCCAAAATGCAAGTCAATCCATCTTATTGAGAGATCAGAAATCATGGGGCACGTTTTGTGAAAATGTCAACTTTATACCTGATTCACCTTTCAGCCTCACTCATTTCCACAAGAAATTAGCTTGTGTGCTGTCCTATTCCTCATCTAATTAAGTTCACCACCACACTTCTCTTTGAAAAGAAAAAAAAAAAGTTTGCCATCACACTCGACCACAAATAGCTGGCAAATTTGTCTATATATGTACTCAGACATCAAACTAATTACCACCAATGCTACCATGCACTTAAAAGATCCGTACATAAGAGAACTTATCTGACTTTGTTAAATGTACTCAAGACATCAAGACTTGGCCACTCATAATAGCAAGACACATTCAATTCGTATGTCATTTCTAATAAAGACTAATTCAGTTATCAGCATATGTACAATGCTAGTGTAACATGGCTATATACAAATTGAACTTTCATGGCTGTCATATAACAACATATCCTATGCACCATAACTAATCAATTTTTTTGCCTACTTGAGGATAAAATCTAGCATAAAAGAGCACAAAATAACCAGCCATTTTTTGAGAGTTGCCATTCAATATAACTCATACATGTTGCTTGTCTGTCAACTTTTGATAGGTTATTAGCAATACGATACAACCTAAGAATATCTCTAAGTAACAGGCATAGAATGTTCACCAAAGAATATCATATTGAACTTATTACTTACTTTTCCATCAGCCTCCACGCATATATTCTGTGCATCCATCTTCTTTCACCTTTCATTTTGCAACATAATGGAAGGAATACAATGTCAAAGAAAATTATAATGCTTAAGAAATCAAGACTACATACGTTCAACGCTTACATTTTGCCTCCTTATTGCTCTTTATTAGTTATACGGGCATGCTGAGCATAAACTTCAATCTATTTGCTCCTTTTGTTAGTAGAACATGTATCACATGTGCATCACACTTGAATACGAGTCCTCCAGTCAGCATCACCAAGATACTAAATAACAGATATCCAAGAAAATTCAACTATTAGGATGTGCGCTATGATAAAACCTGCCAAAATGAAGGGGACAAACTTGTGCAATATTTAGCAATTAGGTCAACATTTATGTTCTCCAGGCCATCGACCATAGCTCCAGGGAAAATATTTGCATATTAAGATGTCATAATGGTAAGTTTGGTACATTACAAATGGTTTTTAGGATAAAATTCCCTATGAAAATTTTAAATTTTGACACTTGTCCTCCACAAATTTGAATTTCGACATAAATCTCCAACAACATTAAGCCAATACATTAAGAATCCATGAGGCTAATAACAGAAGAGAACATACTCTCCCTCCGAAGTCAACGCATTTCACATACAAGTCAACACGTTTCAGGTATAACACCAAAGCGGAACAAAGTCTACTTTCATCATGATCATAAATTCTGTCATGCGAGAGGGTTGATATTAGATAAATAGAAGTGCCATCCAATAAAGCATGTGCATATAAAGCGTGAAATGCTCACTTCTCTTTTGTAAGAAGTGGTTGTTGTGCTCGGAGACAACAACCCTTAGAAGATCCAACCTGATCTCAATCACCAAGAACAATGGAAACAAACTAGAAGAACAGCCAATCGCAAAAATCAGATCTAACGAGGTTCGGCCAACTTGCCTACGTCCTCGGGGCAATTCACGGAGAGAGTTTTCTTTATGGAAGATGGATTACAATAGCTCTGGATCTCTATCAACACAAGAGAGTCCGCAGCTATATTTTTCTCAGCACTCTTAACCCTAGAAAATTACAACCAGGGCTTAAATACATAACTTCCCGAAACAACAGATTTCGCCCAAAACCTGACTGTCGGTCGACCGGCCGGTCGACCGACTCCCTCTTCCGGTCGACCGAGCCGGTCGACCGAAACAAACAGAGAGTTGGGTTGCTTACAGAGACCCTTTCCGGTCGACCGGTCCGGTCGACCGACGCAACCAAGACCCTCTTCGGTCGACCGGTCCGGTCGACCGAAGCAACCTGGGAGCACCTGTGCACTTCGTGCACGTCGGTCGACCGGTCCGGTCGACCGACCACTGTCTTTTCTGCTGTTGCTTCGTTTTTCCTGCCTGCTGTTCCGTCGCCTTTCGTCGTAGACTCCTTGGCAGTCTTCAACAGCACCTGGCATGACTTCACTTCCTCTACTGTACTCTCTCCTCCAACAATTCTCCACCTCGGTGAAGATTGTTAAATCTGAGCCGAACACCGACTCGAAAGCAGCTGCACCAATCTGGTTGCCTACGTACCCCTTGCCTAAGGGATCAAGCCATCCGTAGTTCATCCACATGAGCTTCAGCAAGCTCAATTCACCTGAAGAATCTGGAGCAAGTCTTTGCAGTGTGCAAACTTTACTCCCGACACCACCTTTGTAAGCATATCGGCCGGATTCTCCGAAGTATGAATCTTCAATAAATTTATGTCATCTTCCTCCAGAATCTCCCGAACAAAGTGATACCTGACATCGATGTGCTTCGTCCTTGCGTGGTAGACTTGGTTCCTTGCCAAATAAATGGCACTCATACTGTCACAGTGTATCTTCAAGATCTCCTGTTCCACTCCCAAGTCATCTAGCAATCCTTGAAGCCAAATCGCCTCCTTCATGGCCTCGGTCAAGGCCATATACTCTGCCTCTGTAGTCGACAATGCGACTGTGGACTGAAGTGTGGAGCGCCAACTCACCGGTGCCTGCGAGAATGTGAATACATACCCTGTCGTCGACCGGCGTTTGTCAAGATCACCTGCATAGTCCGAATCCACGTACCCTATGCATTCTTGCTTCCCAGTGTTGTCCTTCTCAAACACGAGGCCTACATCAACAGTACCCTTGATGTACCTCAGGATCCACTTCACTGCTTCCCAATGACCCTGACCTGGATCATGCATATATCTGCTGACCATGGAAACTGCCTGTGATAGATCCGGCCTTGTACACACCATTGCATACATCAAGCTTCCCACTGCATTGGCATATGGTACATGAGTCATATGCTCACGCTCCTGAACACTCCTTGGAGACATCTTCGCTGACAACTTGAAGTGCGGCGCCATTGGTGTACTTACAGTCTTTGTATCTTTCCCGATATTAAATCTCTACAGTACCTTCTCCAGATAGCCCTTCTGAGTCAAGCTAATCCTGCCAGCTTCCCTGTCCCTTGTGATCTCCATACCCAATACTTTCCTTGCTTCCCCCAGGTCCTTCATCTCGAACTCAGACGATAAAGTCTTCTTCAGAGAATCAATTGCAGATCTTGACCTAGAAGCAATTAGCATATCATCTACGTAAATTAGTAGATAGACATACTCACCAGATGATAACTTGTTGTAGTACACACATGGATCATAATGGCTTCTTGTGTACTTCTTCTTCCTGATGAAGCTGTCAAATCGCTTGTACCATTGTCTTGGAGACTGCTTCAAACCGTACAGTGATTTCTTCAGCTTGCATACTAACTCCTCTTTCCCTGCAGTTTTGTAACCTGTGGGCTGAGTCATGTAGATCTCCTCCTCAAGATCGCCGTGGAGAAAGGCGGTCTTCACATCAAGTTGGTCAAGGTCCAACTCATTCTGTGCCACCAAGGCCAATAGGATCCGAATAGACGAGTGTTTTACAACTGGGGAGAACACCTCGTTGTAGTCGATCCCTTCTCTCTGTGCGTAGCCTTTAGCCACCAGCCTTGCCTTGTAGCGCACATTGTCTTCTTGGAGTGATCCCTGCTTCTTAGCAAATACCCACTTACACCCTATGGCTTTCTTCCCCTTGGGCAACTTGGTCAGTTCCCATGTGTTGTTCTTATAAAGAGACTGCATCTCTTCATTCATGGCCCCTTTCCATAACTCCGCTTCTGAACTGATTTCAGCTTCCCTGAAAGTAGATGGAATGGCTTCTTCAACAACTGGAAGTGCATGTGCAATCACCATGTCTGTAGTGAGCCAGCCAGGTCTCCTAGTATTCCTCCTTGGTCTTCCAACTGCAGTGGGATCTGGAACTGTATCCATAACCTGTTCCTGATCCTCTTCAACAACCTCAGCATCTTCTTCTGCAACTTGATCACCTCCCTGTGTCACCTCAGGAATGATCCTCACAGATACTGAGTCTTCTAGAGATGGTGGATCTGCATCACTCTCCACCTGCTGCAATAGCTCCTTGGTCTTCTTAGTCTCCACCTGCTGAGAGACTGTAGGCTTCATCATAGAGGCCTCATCAAAAGTGACATCTCTGCTGATTATGAATTTGTTGTCCTGTTGGTCCCAGATCTTGAACCCCTTGGTTCCTTTCTTGAAGCCAACAAACACACCTTTCTTCGCTCTCAGATCCAATTTGTCTTCTTTTACGTGATAGTAGGCTGGACATCCAAATATCCTGAGCACATCATAATCTCCTGCAGCTTTACCAGACCAAACTTCAAGGGGAGTCTTTCCCCCTATTGCAGACGACGGCAACCTATTGACGAGATGGCATGCATACCCCAAAGCTTCAGCCCAGAACTTCTTTGGTAATCCTGCATTTGACAATATGCACCGAACCTTCTCTAGCAAAGTTCGATTCATTCTTTCAGCCACCCCATTCTGTTGCGGAGTTTCCCTTACTGTGAAGTGCCTCTCTATGCCCTCATCAAGACATAGCTTCTGGAAAGGGTCTGACTTGTACTCTCCTCCGTTGTCAGAACGAAGGACCTTGACTTTTCTTCCTGTACTCCTTTCCTGATTAACCTTCCACTTCACAAACAATTCTAGGACTTCATTCTTGTGTCGCATGGTGTACACCCAGCACCGCCTAGAATAATCATCGATAAACGACACAAAGTAATGGGTTCCCCCTATTGATGCAGTCTTTGTGGGTCCCCATACGTCCGTGTGAACATAATCAAGAATGCCTTCGGTGCAGTGTGAAGCTGTATCAAACTTCACCTTTGTCTTCTTGCCTATGATGCAATGTTCACACAGATCCAGTTTGCAGGTCTCTGCACCCTTCAGCAGCCCTTTCCTCACAAGAGCTTGCATAGATTTCTCCCCTGCATGTCCCAGCCTCATGTGCCATAGCCGGGTTAGATCTTCCTTCTGACTGGTCGAAGCTGCCACCTGCCCTGTCACTGTACTACCCTTCAAGTAATACAAATTATTCCTGCGGTTGGCCTTCAACACCACCATTGAGCCCTTCGTCATTTTAAGAACACCTTCTTTAATAGACACTCCGAGCCCTAATGATTCCAAAACACCCACTGAGATCAAGTTCCTCTTCAGCTGAGGGACATATCTCACTTCCTTCAGCTCCCTTACCATCCCGTCGAACATCCTGATAGGAATTGTGCCTACACCCTCCATGATGCATGGATGATCATCGCCCATGACGACCGAACATCCCTCCAGCTTCTCAAGACTAGTAAACCAATCTCGATTAGGGCATACATGATATGTAGCACCTGTGTCCAGGATCCACTCGTTTTCCCCCGAGTAACCTACAACAGGAGTAGTAACTGAAAACGAGAATACCGAAGAATCTGAATCTGAATCCTCTGCCTGTGATTTATTGCTAGCAGCCTTTGTCACTCTTGCCAGATTTGCCTCAGATTTTGATTCCTTCTTCTTCCCCTTGTACTTTGGACAGTCAACTTTCCAGTGCCCAAACTCTTTGCAATACATGCACTGGTCTTTCTTAAGATCCCTTAAGCCCGGTCTTGACTTCGATCTTCCTCTCACCTCCTTGCCTTTCCTTGATGAGCTCCTGCCTCTTACCTCCAAAGCCTCTGCTGATGAACTAGATCTCCCAGAATGTTTCTCATTCTTCCTCTTCTCATAACTCATCAGTGCTGACGATATCTCATCATAGTTTAAGGTTTGCCTTCCATTTATGAATGTCATTGTAAATATTTCATACTCCTCCGGTGGAAGAGAGTTCAGAAGAATGACTGACTTGTCTTCCTCACTTATAATGGCATCCACATTTAGCAAATCCGTAAGAAGCTTTGTAAACCTGTTGAGGTGCTCATTTACTGTGCTTCCCCTCTGCATCCTGAACAAATACAGCTTGCTCTTAAGCTGCAGTCTTGACTCTACGCTCTTTGTCAGGTACTTCTTCTCGAGGGTATTCCACATATCCTTTGCTGACTTCTCATGTTGAACAGAATATTTGATATCTTGTGACAAACATGAGCGAATCAGGCCACATGCCGACCTGTTCATTTTTGCCCACTCATCATCAATGGTAGTATCCTTCTTCTTCTCCAAAAGGAGCGTGTCCTCGAGGTTCTGTGCATTCAATGCATCCATAACCTCACACCTCCACATCCCGAAATTGTTAGTTCCATTGAACTTAACAACTTCAATCCTGGAGTTGTTCATTGTTTTAACAGACTTAAATTCCTCTGCCATTGAGATCCTTTCCTTGACCCTCTAACTATGCGGAAGATCAAATACTTGCAAAATAGATCTATTTCTGAGATAAAAAAGTGATTTTTTTTACCTCTACCTTGAAACCCTAGCTTGAGTTTCTCACCAGATCTATTCCACCCCTGATTCAACGAGCCCTCCCTGCGTCCACCTGAGATCGACACACGATCTCCTTGAACACCAATGCCTCTGACCTAAGATCGACACACGATCTCCACCTGATCAGATCTGGAGCCCTTCGAATCTTCAGAATATCCCAAGCGTAACCTGGACGCTCTGATACCACTTGTTGTGCTCGGAGACAACAACCCTTAGAAGATCCAACCTGATCTCAATCACCAAGAACAATGGAAACAAACTAGAAGAACAGCCAATCGCAAAAACCAGATCTAACGAGGTTCGGCCAACTTGCCTACGTCCTCGGGGCAATTCACGGAGAGAGTTTTCTTTATGGAAGATGGATTACAATAGCTCTGGATCTCTATCAACACAAGAGAGTCCGCAGCTATATTTTTCTCAGCACTCTTAACCCTAGAAAATTACAACCAGGGCTTAAATACATAACTTCCCGAAACAACAGATTTCGCCCAAAACCCGACTGTCGGTCGACCGGCCGGTCGACCGACTCCCTCTTCCGGTCGACCGAGCCGGTCGACCGAAACAAACAGAGAGTTGGGTTGCTTACAGAGACCCTTTCCGGTCGACCGGTCCGGTCGACCGACGCAACCAAGACCCTCTTCGGTCGACCGGTCCGGTCGACCGAAGCAACCTGGGAGCACCTGTGCACTTCGTGCACGTCGGTCGACTGGTCCGGTCGACCGACTACTGTCTTTTCTGCTGTTGCTTCGTTTTTCCTGCCTGCTGTTCCGTCGCCTTTCGTCGTAGACTCCTTGGCAGTCTTCAACAGCACCTGGCATGACTTCACTTCCTCTACTGTACTCTCTCCTCCAACAGTGGTCACCATTTATGACCAGAGATTTAGAGAAGCACCAGACTTTCATCATAATAGTTCAATCCGATCATATATAAGTTCATTGTAGGTAGATGTTGAGAGAGACATAGATTCTACCGTATCACCAACATGATTGCTGCATACAGGTTTTTCCACCTACTTTAATATGTGTGGTTAGGGATTGGCAAAGAAGATTATAACTATGATTATAAAATGTTTTCAATAACGGCTCAGAAGTGTGAATAATATAATAGGCTCAAATGTGAATATATCAAGTGTATATGAGTGACATATTGAATAGAAATATAGGGCTTTGATTTTTAAACTCATTTACTTGGAATACATGTGCATAAGCAATTCACTTTACAATACGGCTTGTGTTATTAGAGAGTAGAGACATAGATTGAGATGCTTCCACTATGTCAGAATCAATCCCCAAAGAAGCCTGCCCAATTACTCTACATCTACCTCACAACTCTAGTGTATATTTAAAGTCAACTGATAATATATTTTCTTTCCATTCTAGTTTCTACTTTAAACAACTTGGGAGTCAAAATGCAGTATACTGGTTTGAATTACAGGTTGTCGGTGGGTGCTGGTATGTTCTTGCATTCCAACGTGTCACCTTATGCCTCCGGCAGCAATGCCAGAAGAACAATAACTGTGACCTCATATCTCTGGCCTGCTACAAGACTGCATGCAACAACTCTACCCAACCATCAGCGATTGATGGGTTATCATGCAATAACTCCACAACTTCCACGGGATTCCAAAATGTTGCAGCATGTCTAAGTGATGATGGGTCATTTCTCTATGGTATTTACGACACAGCTCGCCAAGTGGTCTCCAGCAACTCAATCACTGTTAAGATCCTTTACCCTATATTTTGGGGCATAATGATTCTCAGGTACATTAAACTCATTTTAAAAGAAAAAAAATCAAAGGAAAAGAGAAAGTGTAGACATTATTTACACACAATGAGCATTTCATAATCAAAAGCGAAGGTGTCCTTTTATCCTAGTATGGCATGATATTCTCTCAAGTTATCAAGACTTGCATACTAGGTTTGTGCTAATTTTGAAATTCAGGAACATGTTTTGTTTTGACTCTTTCCATTATATTCTCTCTCATGGCTGAATGAAATTCCTTATAAATCTTCTTACATTCCCCCAGTGTCTAGGCTCCTTTATAGAACAGGGATTTTGGAGGGTTGCTTCTCAGTTGCACGATCAATTATGCTGATAACCTTACCTGCCAAGTAGAACCTTCTAGGTTTTATCTTAGTCCCCTCCTCAGCATTAACATGACATTGACAATCAGTCAGGAAAACTATTAAAACTTAACATTTCTGTTTCTGTAGTGACTCGGCTTTATGGCTGTTAGAGGCATAATGCTCTCTTTTGGCTTGTGGGAAGCACCCTTGTAGAACTGCTGCAGTTTTTTCTATAGTATTATTATCTTCAATCTACTGAAACAGAATGGTCAACTCTGCCTTCTCCTGAGGAGGGAAAAAAGGGGGAAAAAAGAGATCTTCCAAAAAAAATATTGATCCTTCTCCAGAGGAATCTTTTAAATCTAAAAGCCTGGGTCTCTAACCACCTATATTTTATCAAAAAGAAAAATGAAAGATATTATGATATACTATAATGTTTGAGTTACAGATTGCCATGGCTTTTATTTGTTCTGCACTAAACATTTGGCTTAGCATCTGGTCTTCTCCTAATTGTCACTAAAATGTGTATTCTCTTGCAGCTCTTTTGGCAATTCTTTCGAGCCTACCAGCCACTGGTTAGAAGTAATATTTTGTATGATTGTTATTCTAAGTGGCTTGATGCTCTTCACCCTGTTGATTGGAAACATTCAAGTACTTCACTGATTTGTGATTAGATGAATAAATCAGATAAGTTAAATGTATGTACCCATTCATGCTAAGAGATGTACTTTGATTTGTAGGTATTTCTGCATGTAGTCATGGCAAGAAAAAGAAAGATGCAGCTAAGGTCTCGAGACATGGAATGGTGGATGAGCCGAAGACAACTACCCTCAAGACTAAGGGAAAGAGTCCGACAGTATGAACGCCAGAGATGGGCAGCAATGAGAGGGGAGGACGAAATGGACATTGTCAAAGACTTGCCGGAAGGCTTAAGGAGAGATGTCAAGCGTCATCTCTGCCTTGATCTCATCAGAAAGGTGCTTCTCAGGACTTTGGGATTAGTTAGCGAAACAAAGCCATCAAATTAGATCAAGGAGAGTGCAGTTCTTATTTACCTAAACAGGGATCCAGAATGTTTCTGGGACTCAAAGCCTTCATACCCTCTTGAATCATATACAACTTGGATTTGGATGCAGTGTCAAGATATGGACATGAAACACCATTGCGAGAAAAAGAAAGTTTAAGAGAAACTTGAAACCGGTGACAATAAAAAATAAAACAAGAAATGAATAGGCTAAAAACCAGTAACCAAGTTCCTGCTCAGTGCTACTAATCATAGGTCCAATGTTTTCATGATCCTTATGTAGAGTATTGTGTCCATTTACATTTCAGAAAGAACCGAGCAGAATCCTGCCAATATTTTGAAATGCAATAGAGATAAGTTTAGGTACTGTGAGATTTTCTTGACGAACCTGAAGTAGTAACCTATGCAGGATAATACCACGTTCCACTGCCTCCACAAATCATAACCTTATTAGCACATGAAAACTTTTCCAATTGCATGCCCTTCTATCTGAAGAATATTTGGTTCAATCACCATTTTGTAAGCAGTTTTTTTTTCCTTTTATTCAGGTGCCACTGTTCCACAAATTGGATGATCTTATCCTCGACAATATATGTGACAGAGTCGAACATCTAGTTTTCTCCAAGGATGAAAAGGTACGTGTGAGAGACATCAAATCTAGAATGGTATATCAAAACTTATATCTGTATTTTATCTCCATAAACCCTTGACACTCTTGATTTAACCCTATAATATTGTCTCAGGTTATTAGAGAAGGAGACCCTGTGCAACGGATGGTGTTCA
Organism: Agave tequilana; assembly: GCA_038442645.1. Lineage (NCBI taxonomy): Eukaryota > Viridiplantae > Streptophyta > Magnoliopsida > Asparagales > Asparagaceae > Agave > Agave tequilana. The sequence continues at coordinate 49,804 of JAVJIF010001261.1, forward strand.
TTGTCCGAGGGAAATTGCAGAGCAGTCAACAACGTAGTAAAGGGATGGTGGCAACATGCATGGTAGGTCCAGGAAACTTTCTAGGAGATGAGCTCCTATCATGGTGTCTTCGCCGCCCATTTATAGATCGCTTGCCTTCTTCATCTGCCACCTTTGAGTGTATAGAGCCTGCAGAGGCGTTTGGCTTGGACGCATATCATCTCAGATACATAACCGAGCACTTCAGGTACAAATTTGCAAATGAAAGACTCAAGAGAACAGCAAGATATTATTCATCAAATTGGAGAACTTGGGCGGCTGTGAACATACAATTGGCATGGCGGCGATACAAGACCAGGACTAGTGGAGGGCAACCCAACCACCAGAAGTTGGTGACAGTGAGCGCCGTCTTCGGCTGTATGCTGCAATGTTCATGTCAATTCGGCCTCATGACCACCTTGAGTAAAGTCACTCCATTTCCATCTGGAAATATCTCTCTCCCAATCAACCAAAATAATCCAGGAAGTTGGTTTTCCTTGGGAATATGACAGGATCACGAGCCCACCCCCAAAAGTTAGAAATAGTTTCAAATATTTCTATGGTTTTAGACAAGGATTCAAATTAATTAGTGACATCAACCACATGTGGTTACAAACAAGTAACCTTCCTACTCTTCAGATGAGTATTGAGGGATCTATAGATTGAAGTTTCTAAGGAGATGCTTGCAAGATCCGTATTTGATCCTGAATATGTTATAAGAGAAATCTTTCTGAGACGACAAGGGATCATTCATAGTTAAAGAAAACACATCCTCCAAATTGAAGCTTCAAGATAAGGGCATCATTATCATTTTATGGTGGGCATATGTTGGAGAAAGAAGAGCACAGAAAAAAGCAATTTAAAAAGGAGGAGGACAAATAAGCTAATTCCTAAATTTCCTTGAACAATCTAGACTCTTGCCTAGAGGGCTGCTTGAATAAGAACTTTCCTACGATCATCCCTATAGAATGATCGACAAGGTAATAAAGGGGAGGAAGAAGAATAATACATATTTCACATTTTTAATAATTACAGATATTTTCAAACTTATTAGCTTAATTTTATCCATGTACTTGATGTTTCATTTTTCTCCAATGTTTGGGAGGTGTAAATATATACAATTGCATATATATTGAAGAAGGGAGCTCTCATTATGTTTGTTATTTACTAGAAGGGTTGGAAAGAGACAATTATCAGTTGTTAGGAGAAATAAATTATGGTGACATCACTAGTTGCCCAGAATCATGCTTTCTTGTTACATGTGGGATTTATTTCTTTATACTTTATTTCAGATTTTTAATAATAGTATCCCATCTTAATAATAGAATTTGAATTTATTTTCAAGTAGATGGCAATGCAGTTTGAAGCAAATAGATTCATCATAACTAAAACGTTATGCCATTGTTTTACTAATATCATGTTAGATAAAAAAAATGCTCTCCCTTCTCCAGCCGTCCCACTCACCAGCTCAATGTGCCAACTAGCTTAGCACAGTGAGCTACCGGCGTTTTTTTAACGTTAAAAATCGATCAGAAATTTGTGTCAATAAAACTAACCCATTGAATTTCGTAAAAATACTACAAAAAGCAGCAGCAAAGATTGTTTTTTGCGGTACTACTGATGAAAGCATAACCAAACAGGCATTTCATCGAACAAGTTATGTGCAAAATATTAGTGGGAGGCCCATTACTAGAAATGTGAAATAAAATAAGGCCAGTAATTAGTGCAGAATAAATTAAGGCCAGCGTGTTGCAAAATTGAAATGTGAAACCAAATTCGAAAGAAGGTTGAGAGAGAGAGAGAGAGAGAGACCACACACGTACCTTGCAGTGCAGTGCACGAAGAGAGAAGCAACGGTGAAGCTTGTAGAGTTGAGTTGAAATGAATGCGGAGGTTGTTGGGTTTGTTGGAGAAAAGTTGTGGTCGATCTCATGCCATTCTCCTTTCTCTCTTATTTGCACACGGCAAAAGAAAAAAAACAGTTAAAATGTTTGGACGATAACGAGTAATCCACACACACAAACATACAATAAGAGAGTCAATCACATGTTGACACGTAGATTGAAGATTCAATTTACGTGTCAATACGAAATTGCCAATCTTATTATATGTGTGTAGGGCTCACAAATAGGAACCGAAACCAAAATAGTGAGCGGCCACAATTAAAGAATGAATATATATATACCCAGCCTGGGCCAGCGGTGACAATGGGCCCAATTACCGAACATTCGACCCGACTCCCTGGTGGCAAACCTTTTAACAATATAGATTATAGTTCAGTCAGTTTTTACTAATTTTTATTTATTTATTTTACTTTCTGAAAATGATTTTGCATAAAATTATTTGATCATGTTCAGTTATGGAACAACAAAAACAATAACAAGAAAATCTAGTAAACTTTTTATATTAATGAAAATTGCCACATTCACAGGGAAACTATATATTCAAATTTGTTAATTAAATAGACTAAAACTTTTATTATCATTGTTCTCCAATCTAAAAGTCCAAATGGCGAATTAATTCCCCCCCTAAAAGTATTTATTCTGGGAACAACCTAATCCATATTAAATAGAGTAAAATTTGTCTTTTTTTCAAAACTGCAACCTTACATGCATGCTAAGCAGTAGAAGTAGAAAAGAAAATGTGATACGACATTCCTTCGCTTGAAATAAAAGAGTTCTGCAATTGTAATTCTCTCAATGATTACCAATGCAAGACGCATATCTCACACTTTATCTACAAAATATTAACCTTTTTTCCCGTCAAAAGCTCATAACATTTTGCAATTATCGAGATAAAAAAAATGCACTCAAATGTTAGTAGCAACTCTAATTCTTAGGAAAAATGTGGCCACGACATTTATTTAAGTGCATAAAATGGCTGTAAGCTGATCGAATAGATTGTGACAAATTTGAATTCACGAATAATCTTTATTGTTGAGCTCTTGAGGATAAATAAGTAAGTGAGATTTAGTAATTAAAAGTCTCAAATTTGAGTTATGACTGATGCCTCTCCTTCAAAAAGATTAAAAACCCAAATTTTCTTATAGGGATACGAATTTTCACTTTGTTTGAACACACAAAAACTTTATACAAAACTAAAAAAAACAGCAATTCAAATTATGGGAAAAAAAAAGTGTTTTGCGTCTCTCTCGGATTAAAAATAGACTATGAAAATAGAAAGAGAAAAATCAATTTTATTTGAAAGGAGCAAACACCAGGTACATATTTACATGCTACATGATTAATCTATCACATCAAAGTGGCATCTATCTGGTGCCCGACAACTGTTTGGACGTCAGATTCTGAAAAGACAAGTGATGTTCAGCTACTTTTCTTGCGGATTTGTTCCCCAGTTATTTCGTGGAGCTTGGGACTCACATCTCTAGAGAGCAATGGGAGCTACATATCTGAACTTCGGTACTTCAGGCACCATAAGGGGGTGTTTGATTGCAAGGAAGTGAGCGGAAGTAAGGAAATTGGGAAGTATACTTGCTCACTTTCCTATCTATCCAAACACCGGAAAAGGAAAATAAGAAAACACTTTCTCCTTTTCTCTTTTCTCTTTTACACAATCATTTTATCACTTCCAGAGTGTTACAGTTAATTTTGTGGTCATGTAAATCTCATTTGTAATAAGCTGTAGCACAAAATAGTTATTTTTTGATCATGTAAATCTCATTTTTTATTTTAATATTATTTTGCGGTCAACTTTGTGGTCAACTTTTCACTTCCACTTCCACATTACCATCCAAACACTAGAAAAGACATAACATTTTTTCAAACCACATTTCCCAACAACATCAAAACACCGAAAAACGTACTAACCAATTCTCAAGTTCTAAATGGAACTATTACCACTTCCTCACTTCTTCACTTTCTTATTTCCACCCTTAACCAAACAGGCCCAGTCGAGGAACTTGGTCGTCTTACTGTTGATCACCCGAGATATTCCTGAGGGGAACTGGAGCACACAGTGCTCCTACTCTGTCAAGAGCTCTTACTTAACGTCTAAATGACAACGGGCTTCGATGTCTGTACGCTGGGACTGTATGGCACATTGAAGCCCCTTTAAAGGTAAGGGCTTTCATATGGTTCGCGGTAAATAGAGCGTGAGATAATCTTACGAGGAGCAACTGATATGATCCTAGTTTGTATGTGTTGTGCTAATAGTGAGGCTGAGTCTCTAAATTATCGTTTCATGGCCTGCTCGTATTCCTTGGAGTTATGGGGTTTCTGTAGGAACAAGCTTTAGGCTCAACTTACTTCCAGGTAGGGCCGGGGAGTACGTTGACAGGCGCGTTGCGGAGCGGATGCGAGGGGTCATCTCTGACAGCCCGTAGGACGAAATGCGGCGAGGGGAGGGGGATTTCGACTCAGACGGGGAGTGATTGATGGTTTCTGATGGTCTCATAGCCTCTGGTTTTTCTTTTTTAGGACATTTTTTTTTCTGTCTTGATTTTATATCAGGGTGGCGATCAAATTTTTATTTTGTGTTGTTGTGGGAGGAAAATGGGAAGTGAGAAAATTCAATTTTAACTTCTCTTATTTGTTTTGAACAGGAAATGTGAAATGAAAAAAATTCTTTTTCCTTTCCTTTTTTACACTTCCTTTTTATACTATCATTTTATTACTTACAGGATATTACAATAAATTTTGTGGTTATGTAAATCTCACTTGTAATAAGTTGTAACTTAATGCATTAAATTTTGATGTCATGTAAATCCCACTCGCAGTCTAATTACAGTTTAAAAATGTCACTTCAGAAATAATATTTAATTTAATATAATTTTGTGGTACTTTGTGATCTGCTTTTCATTTTTACTTTCATTTTCACATTACTAACTAAATATCAAAAAATATAGTATATTTTTTCATTAATACTTTCATGTTACAACTAAACACCAAAAAATTTATTTTCAAAAATCTCAATTTCTCAGTGTACTTTCACGTTTCTCACTCTTAGTTTTTACTTCTCATTTTCCTCCTACTTTCTTTTTACACGCGAGGGCCGGCTGTCAATTTCTTAAATAACAAAAAAAAAAAAAAAGAAAAAGAAAATGAGCTGTCACATCAAACAAAGGTACCCTGCATCCAGCAAACCGCTCCGTTAACGAGAAAGCTCCAGATCTAGCGAACTAATCGGCAGCGCCTTTACGATTAAAGATTCAGGGACACATCCGTCATTAACTGAAATCTTGAGGAGTTTCTTTGAGATTTTAGTTTTCGTGGCCGATATAAACTGGGGACGAATGGAGGTTTGCCACCAGTGGGCAGAGAAGAGAGAGAAATGACGTGCTTCAATTTCGATATCTTCGTCTCTCCTGCGATCTATCCTAGCGTTGTGTTCGGTCGGAGCTATTGCCTCGTCTCGTGATGGTTAATCGGTGAGATCACCTCAAAACTGATACTTTTGATGTTTACATCTCGGACTGGGGAAAACTTTCGACAACTGTGGTTAATTTGGTGAAATTTGGGGGTTTTTTAGCTGAAAAAATGATTTTATGTTTTTCTTTTCTATATTTTGATCTTCTGTTTCGGTAGAATAGACTGGAAAGCTCTGTATTGAGTTGTGATTTTTGATTACTGCTTAATGTTGGTGCTATTTTGATAGTTTTAGGGTTTGTTCTCTTTTTTGAGGTTAAGCAAATGAATTAAGTTAAGATTTGACTAGACATTGGAATGGATCAAGATTATATTTTTGCAATATTTTGCTATTCAAATTGAGATCTTGTAGAATAACTTGGGTTTGAGTTCACTCATTTATCTTTTATAACTGCCAAGTGTAAGAGTAATTTTAGAATTTTGGTGTGGTAAGGACAAAGGAATAGGGAACTGATGCCAGAGCTGCTTGTAGACTATTTTGATAGTGAGGTATTCTTTATTAGGTAGCTTTTAGTGACTACACTTCAGCTGTGCATGGTCTAAGCATACAACAGCGATAAAACATTGTGTAATTCCTTATATAATTCAAGAAATGTTGCCAAAAGAGCAATATGCATGATATAATGTTTTGGAACTTGAAGATTTAAAGAGAGGCTTTAGAAAGAACGAAGAGGATCATGAGAATATTTTATAGTGTAGTGGCTATTTTCATGAAAAAGATAAATCATATGAATTCTCTGGTACTGTCATGAGTCACAAATCAACAATTTATAAGTGTCATAGAGAAAGTATACTGATGAGAACATGCCTATTGGATCAGTAGCTGATAAAGAAGTCCAGTGCTATGCACCTGATGTATCATGAATGTTCTTCTTAGGATTGAGGCATGGAGCATAGTGGTCTAGAGTTTAAGTAGTTTTTATGGAAACTATAGTTTGTAGGAGCTGCTATTTGGACAATAGTGATATGCACAAAACCAGCATCTTGAATGTGAATAGTTGCCCTGCACAGGGTTGCTTTGATTTGACCATTGCGAATTATTCTTGAATGTGTTAGTAGGTGCATGAAATTCTCCTCAATTTTGGGATCATCATCACCATCATCTTCATCATCTTAGCCTTTTCTCATCCATATAGGTTAGCTATGTGGGAAGGCCTAGAGCCTTGACAAAGTTTTACAACTAGCTATTCACATGATATCAAACCTCTCGTAATTAGTGCTAACTTCATGGTTAAGAAAATTATAGACGAGAGGGGCTTGCCATAATGTTAAAAGGTCACTTGGCATCCTCTAAACTTTTATAGACCTGGGAAAGCTTATGTTGCATGGACATGATCATGCCGACACATGTATGGCACGGCATGACACACTTACTCATGAGTCATGAAATTTTTTAATGAAGCCATGAGTCAAACAAAATGCAGTTTCCTTGAATTTGTAGGATGATGTACCAAATATGTGGGCCTCTAGTTGATGTTTCTGAACAACTAGAGATCTTGGTTTTGTTGATATTCTTGTATGAAACTCTAATACTTTCAACAAACATCTTTATGACAGTTAATACTACAACACTAATGTTGTACATGGATTTTGATTCATTACTGTCAAGTTCAAGCTTAAACCAGAGCTATGATTTGTTTATGTTAATAAGCTTGGCAGGCATATGCGACCTCACGTATTTATTGACAAGCTCAATTCAAGCTACTTATAAAACTTATCAAGTCAAAGTTGTATGTGCTTCCAAGCTTATTTCATGCTTCAAGTTATATTCATTCCAATATGGCAAAGCTTGCTATGTGGTGGTCTTCTGCTCTAAAAATTGGTGGCCTTTCTTACTTTATCATTGTTTCTTTTGGTTCAGGTTGTCTTCTGGAATCAGATTGTGTTCGAAGATCAGATCGGCTGACCAAAATTTTCTGGTCTCCTCTTTCGTTTTGGTTACCAATCAGATGCTTGTCACATTATAGAATTTTTTCTACCATCATAATGTGGAGCAACTGGAGTTTTGCTTCAAATGCCATATCTGGTAGTGTAGGTTCAAAAAAAGTTGCATAAATCCAAGCTCACCCATTGCTGATGGCTCAGATGATGAGGTTTCCTCATGCGCCAGTAGGGATGAAGGGCTGGAATGCCCGATATGCTGGGAATCATTCAATATTGTGGAGAATGTGCCTTATGTTTTATGGTGTGGCCACACCCTCTGCAAGAATTGTGTCCTGGGGCTTCAATGGGCTGTAGTGAAATTTCCAACAGTGCCTATCCAGCTACCTCTCTTCATTTCTTGCCCATGGTGTCATCTTTTGTCCTTCCGTCTGGTTTACAAGGGAACTCTCAAGTTCCCACGCAAAAACTTCTTCCTTCTCTGGATGGTCGAGAGCATGAATAGTGATAGAGTGACATCTCGTTCTTGTCGTGGAGATCACCAGGCAGCTTGGCCTTCAGGTGGTGCCCTACCCTCGGGAAGTACTAATGGATACCAACACCATCGTAGCAGAAGGGCTTCATATGTGCGACAAGAACAATCACACCAAAACCCAAATCAAGCAAACCAATTGGGTAACTACTTGAATGTGGAGAGGATCAATGCATCGTTGAGGAAGTCACTAGCTTTCTTTGTTCACCTGACAGCCAAATTCCCTCTTGTCATCATCTTCCTCCTAATAGTTCTCTACGCCATTCCTGCAAGCGCTGCCATTTTAGCCCTGTACATACTGATCACAATCCTATTTGCCTTGCCTTCTTTCTTGATATTGTACTTTGCCTATCCTAGCTTGGATTGGCTTATTAGAGAAATCATCACCTGAGGATGTCCTTTAAGACAATCCAGCTACTGCGACTTTTAAGGTTTTTACTTGTCTACCAGATTTATGGTTGGGCTTATCAGAGATCCGTCAATTGAAAACTTTCTTTAAGCTGAGCGAACAATAACAAGTTGATGCTGCGCTGAAGAGTTTCGCCGTTAATAATGCAGAGTGAGAATGCTTTTGAACAGAAGTTTTCACCCACTAGGCATGCAACACTCCTATGGGACATTGGTCATTTTCTGCAGCTTGGGGTGTGGGATGTTCATTGTAGAGGAGTAGGTCTCATTGTCATAACTAATGTAGCTATATTGTGATTTGTTGTTTTTTTTTTCCTTTCATTTTTTTTAATTGAATTATCTTGTGTATTGTAGCTCACCGGCAAATCATAAGTGTGGTGTAGTTCTTGTTTTGCCTCATTGTTTGTGTCTGATCCTACGGATTTAATGGTCAATTTATGGTGATTGTCTCTCACTTCTCTATGCTATTAGATTGTTCAAAATTTGTTGCCCAGTTTTATTTGTTAGATTAAAAACTTAAAGAACTTCATGATAATGAAATCATTTATCAAGGATCTAGAATTCATACATCTCAAGAATAAATATGCATATAAATACATACCTGAAGCCATATGAAGGATTGATGAAGGTGGATTGATGAAGATCTCAGTCTCTTTCTTTTCTCCTTGCAAAAAAACCCCTAATCTGTAAACACCTTTCTTCTCTCTGTCTTCTTTCTCTTTGCACAAACCCAAACTGAAAAATGATGGATGCACAAAAAAAAGGGGGGTTGTTTTCCTATAATGGAGGAGAGAAGAGGGTCTACGTATTGTAAATAACCATATGGAGAAAACCACCAATCATGGCCCTTAATCTCCCATATCATTATTAAACTTATACAAATGTAACCTTTATATTTGGGCATACATAAATCAGTTAGGCTATGATTATGGAATCCAATTAACAATAAAAGGTTAGTGAGCCACTTAATGTGAGACTAACATTCTCCCACTTGGACCACTAGCCGATTACATTAAAACTTTAGAAAACAACCAAAAAGACTCATTTTAAAAACTTTGACTCCATTGGATTCCATACTGAAAAACTTTGACACGTGATCACGAATTTAAAAAAAAATAATAATAAAAATAAAATAATAACTGATAAGCCCAAATAATGAGATACTGTAATACTGCAATTAGCTCGGACCACCAATGTGAGTCATAGCGGTTATACAACATTTATGTCATACTCCCTTCTATGTACCACAACATTGATAACCTTCACTAATAGAGTCTATAACCAAAACGACCCCTGTAATTTGTCTTGTCAAGACTTTTCCTGTTTAACAAACATCCATACATAATATGTGCACACATAGTTGGATAACAGGAAATACAGAAACAAACTTTTATTGCGCAATAGTGTCAATTACATAAGCACCAAAACATACATTACAGATTACTCAAAGACCCATTCTAATAACATGTTCTTTGAATGTCTTTGGAGGTAATCCCTTGGTCAATGGATCAGCAACCATTAGAGTGGTACTTATATTCTCAATTGACACCCGTTGTTTCTGAACTCTTTCTCTAACGACTAAGTACTTAAGTTCTATGTGTCTGGAACCACTAGAGTACTTACCATTCTTAGAGAAGAAAACGGCTGCTGTATTATCACAAAATATCTTCAGCGGCCTGACAATAGAATCAACTACACCAAGTGCTGAAATGAATTGCGTAACCATAATGCATGATTCGTGGCCTCGAAATATGCTACGAACTCAGCCTCCATCGTGGATGAAGCGTGATAGATTGCTTTACGCTCTTCCACGAGATTGCCCCACCTGCTAGCATGAATATAAAGCCTGAGGTAGACTTCCTGCTATCTGGGCAACCAGCAAAATCTGAATCCGAATAACCGATCACTTCTAACTGATCTGATCTCCTATATGTGAGCATATGATCCTTCATCCCTTGAAGATACCGCATCACTTTCTTTGCCATTTCCAATGCTCCATTCCTGAATTACTCTGGTATCTTCCTAACATTCCAACTGCAAAACTGATATCTGGCCTGGTACAAGTATGTGCATACATCAAGCTCCCAACTGCTGACGCATACGGAACTTTCTGCATTTGTTCCTTTTCTAAGTCATTTCTATGACACTGACTCCCACTTAATTTGTCACCCTTCATGATGGGTGCACAACTGGCTGAACATAGTTCCATGTGAAATTTTTTCAAGACTCGATTGATATAACCTTTCTGAGACAGTCCTAACAATCCTCGAGATCTATCCCTGAAGATCTCTATGCCAATGACATAAGCTGCCTCACCCATATCAACCATCTTAAAGTTCTTGGTAAGATGGTTTTTGGTTTCATACAGTAAACTAATATCACTACTGGCTAACAAAATATCATCCACATACAGAACCAAAAAGATAAACTTGCTCCACTGATCTTCAGATATATACACTGATCAACAGTGTTTTCTTTAAATCTGAATGAGGTAATGGTATCATTAAACATTATATACCATTGCCTGGAAGCTTGTTTTAGTCCGTAGATGGATTTCTTTAATTTGCAAGCCAAGTGTTCTTTTTCTTTCTTTGCGAACCCTTCAGGTTGCTCCATGTATATTTCCTCATCTAAATTTTCATTTAGAAAAGCTGTTTTCACATCCATTTGATGTAACTCTAAGTCATAATGAGTTACAAGGGCCATAATGATTCTAAAAGAGTCCTTCTTGATACTGGAGAGAAGGTCTCTCTATAATCAATACCTTCTTTCTGAGTGAAACCTTTAGCCACAAGTCTGGCCTTATATCGTTCGATATTGCCTTTGGCGTCGCGCTTGGTCTTAAAGACCCATTTACACCTGACTTTCTTACAGTTACTAGGCAATTCGACGAGATCCCAAACTTTGTTTTGGTCCATAGATTTCAACTCTTCATTCATAGCATCAATCCATTTGCTAGAATCATTACTTTCAATGGCTTGTGAAAATGAAACTGGATCTTTATTAATCCCAATATCGAAATCAGATTCCTGTAGATACACCACATAATTATCTGAAATGACAGATCTTCTTTCCCTTTGAGATCTCCTCAAAGCTGCCGGTTGTGGTGGTTCTACAACATTTTCAGTGGCGATATCCTCATGAAGTTGAACCATTATCATTATGTTGTTCTGGTGACTCAGCTTGATGATCAAGCTGAGGGACAACAATTTCTCTTGAAGGAAAGGTATTGGGATATTTACCCTTCACCTCAAGATCCACCTTTCTTGGTTCATCACTCCCACTAATTTCGCCATTCTCAAGGAATTGACATTACCAGTTTCAACATTCTGGTACTATGGTTAGGACAATAGAATTTGTACCCTTTAGACTTATCTGGATAACCAAATGAAATATCCAGATATGGTCCTGGAGTCTAATTTCTTTTCATGTGGATTATATATTCTAGCCTCTGCTGGACAACCCCAAACATGTAAATGTCTTAAACTAGGTTTCCTACCAGTCCACAACTCGAAAGAGTTGTTTAGACTGCCTTACTAGGACCCTGTTCAAGATATACATAGCAGTCTTTAAGTCTTCATTCCACAATGAATTAGGTACATTAGAGAAGCTCATCATGCTCCTAACCATATCCATAAGTGTCCGGTTTCGCCTTTCAGCAACTCCATTCTGCTGAGGCGTACCTGGCATTGTGTATTGAGCCACAAATGCCATGCTTTTTTAGAATTTGGCAAATGGGCCAGGATTTTGTCCTGACTCATCGTATCTTCCATAATACTCACCACCTCGATCTGATCTCATGATTTTAACTTTTCTATCTAATTGTCTCTCGACCTCTATAATGAACACTCTCAATGATGTCAACAGCCTGAGACTTTTCATGAATTAGATATACATAACCATAACGGAGACAGATCATCTATAAAAGTGATGAAGTAATCTCTCTCCCGTAAAACATGGAATAGAGAGTGTCCGCAAATGTCTGTATGAATAATCTCAA
>JAVJIF010001262.1:0-72500 GCA_038442645.1 Agave tequilana
ACAACCAGAATCCCGGGGAGGTCGGGGGAGCAAACGCTCCCCCTAACTCCCCAACATAGCCGCGAAAACGCGGCTTTGGCCGCGTTTCCGCGGCCAGGGTGTGGCCATCCTGGGAGTTTCTTCGGGCTTTATCCTTTGTTGGTTTCTTCGTTTGATCCCTGGATTCTGATGAAATGGCCTTGGATTCTTGGCTTTAACTGATCGATTCTGAGAGGATTCTTCTCAACCGGTTTCAACCTCTTGATTTTGCCCTGATTTAGTGTGTACGAATTAATTCTGATTTATTCAGAATTCTGGTGGGCTTTTGGGCTCATTTCTCTTCATCTCCTTAAGGATTGGGCCTGCAAATAATTAAACAATTAATTAGGACAATGCAGGCTTTTATTCTAAAATAAGTATGAAAATATGATACTAAATATGCAATATTAGCGACCAATCAGCTAGCCATGCTATTCCCCTCAGCATGATGAGTTTCGAGGACTTATGTTGGGCTTAAAGGCCAACATTTTCCTCTGTCCTTAATCGTTAAGGATGTTGGATCGTCTGGTTAACGTATGTGTAACCTTGATTCTCCTTTAAGACAACCAGTGTATGGCCAGGTTCCTACTGGTTTATGGTTGTATGATCTCGCTTGGAGGAAGAGAAAGGCTCTCTTTGTGTGTACTTTGAACACGAAGGTCTTGATCAGAGGTGTAATGTTAACTTGATCATGAGAAGGATCCTTGATTAAGGATAATACTTCTTTAAGAACTTGCCATTGATCGGCATCATGAGTAGGTCACCATCTGAAGTCATAAGGCGGTATGCTCCGTTTGAATAGATTGTTTCTATTACGAACGGTCCTTCCCATTTAGGCTGAAATTTGCCTTTGGTTTTGTGCGTCATAATCATCGGTCGTCTGACGGCTAAAACCAAATCTCCTTTCTGGAAGACTCTTTGTTTGACCTTCTTATTGAAGGCTTTTGAAATTTGAGCTTGATACAGCTCGATATGTTGCTGAGCTTGTAGCCGCTTCTCATCTAGGCTTCGAGCTCTTGAAGACGCAATCGTCATCATTGTCTTCTGATGTGATCTTAGTGGTCAGAGCGACTCGCAATGACGGCATCTGGATTTCCAATGGGATGACTGCTTCGCACCCATATACCAAGGAAAAAGGCGTATTGCCTGTCGGTGTTCGAACCGTGGTCCGGTAGGCCCAAAGACATTCACCAAGCTTTCGTCCCAATCTCGCTTATTCGAGGAGACGAACTTCTTGAGTAACTTGATGATTGTTTTTGTTGAATGCTTCCGCCAAGCCATTAGCGGCAGGATTATAGGCGGTTGAAGCCACATTCTGAATTCGGTATTTATTCGCAGAACCGATAGAATACCTGGCTTATGATTGGGGGCCGTTATCGTGGATGATCCGTCTAGGGACACCAAATCGATGGATGACATGGCGTTTGATGAAATTAACCACATTAGAGGTTTTGACTTCAGCCAATGGTATAGCTTCTGCCCATTTTGAAAAGTAATCGGTTATTGCTAGGATAAACCGGTGACCTTTTGTCGAAGAGGGGCTAATCGGCCCTACGACATCTATTCCCCATGCTTCAAATGGCCATGAAGCAACAGTCGAGTGGAGCAACTCCGAGGGCTGGTGTATGAAATCCGCATGAATCTGGCATGCTTTACACCTTCGTGCATATTGGATGGCATCGGCTATCATAGGCGGCCAATAGTATCCAAGCCTATGCAATCTGTCTTTAAGTTTTGGACCTGGCTGATGAGCTCCGCAAATGCCGTCGTGTGCTTCTTTAAGCACTTCCTGTGCCTCTGAATTGGAAAGGCAACGGAGGAGGACACCGTCATATGAACGACGGTAAAGTGTCTTCAGAGTTGGATCGTAGTAGAAACGGAGAGACCTTCGCCTGATAGATGTTGCTTCTTTAGGATCGTCTGGCAGCAGACCATGTAAACATAGTCAATGAGAGGAAATCGCCAATCTCTCGGCTCAAGATCTGTGGAGACATTATAGACTTCTCGGGTTCTTAACATATGCTTAGAGCATACAAGATGTCGAGTTGCCACTGTGAGGTGATACTCGGTGTCGACCGGTAAGGCTAATGTTGTTGCTAATGTAGCAAGAGCGTCCGCCTTGGTATTTTGAGATCGAGATACATGTCCGATGTAGAAGCCTTCGAACAGATTAGCCAATTCGATGGTTGTATGGTAATAAGGCACCAAATCCTCGTGGCGAACTTCATATTCGCCTTTAACCTGATTGATAATCAGTTTTGAATCGCCGTTGGCTTCAAGGTAGCGTACCCCCATTCCATGGGCGAGCTGAAGACCAATGAGCAGAGCATTATATTCTACTACATTGTTGGAGCATGACTCTGTCAGGGAGAATGCTCTGGGAAGGACATGATTCTGTGGGGAGATGAACACAACCCCCACTCCGGCAATGATCCTGCCCTTAGGACCTATTCGTGATGCTCCATCGAAGAACATCTACCACACTTCCTCCTCTGAGGTTACATTGGAGTCGAAGACTTCATCTGGAATATCCTCGTGAAGTTTTGAGTGTTCCGAAACTGGATGGACAGCCAAGAACTCTGCAAGGGCCTGGCCTTTAACCGCCTTCTGAGGGGTAAAGATCATGTCGTATTGAGACAAAAGAAGCGCCCATTTAGCTAATCTTAAGTTCAATGATCCTGGTTTCGTCATGAGAAGACGCAATGGGTTCACTCAGGAGATGACATGTATGGTTTGGCCGACCAAATAATGTCGCGTCTTCTGAACAGCAAAGACAAGAGCTAAACACTCTTTCTCGATAGGATTATAGCGAGATTCCGCCCCTATCAGAGTCCTGCTTAGATAATAAATGGCTTGCTCGTGACCATTGTCGTCCTTTTGAGCGAGGAGGGCACCGAGAGAATAGTCCATTGCTTTTACATAAAGCAAGAATGGTTTTCCTGATGTAGGGGCCACTAAGACTGGAGGCTTTGTGAGGTATCTCTTGATGTCTTCATAAGCTTCCTGGCAAGCTTGATCCCATACGAAGGAAGCACCCTTTTTCATGAGTCGGGTGAACGGCTGACAACGGCCAGAGAGATTTGCGATGATCTTCTGATATAAGCCAGTCTGCCTTGCAAGCCTCTAAGCACTTTGAGATTCCTCGGTGGATGCATGCTCTGAATGGCTTTGACTTTGTCTGGGTCAAGATGAATCCCTTTTGATGTAACAATAAACCCAAGGAACTTGCCACTTTTTCAGTTGATGAGCCTGCATTATGTCGAACATCGTTCTCAGATCACGAAGATGGTCATCCTTATTGCGGCTTTTGACAGCAATGTCGTCGACATATCATTCCACCGTTTTTCGAAGATGGTCGCAGAAGATTGTACTCATTGCCCGCTGATAGGTTGCTCTGGCGTTCTTCAGTCCGAAGGGCATTACGGTATAGCAGTATACCCCCAAGGGTGTTCGGAACGAAGTATGCTTCTCATCGTCGGGGTAAATTTTAATCTGATTGTACCCTGAAAAGCCGTCCATGAAAGACATCCTTTTGAATCCACATGTGTTGTCGATCATGACATCGGTGATGGGTAGCGGGAATTCATCTTTAGGACAGGCCATATTGAGATCACGGTAGTCGATGCAGATCCGTATTTTTCCGTTCTTCTTGAGGACGGGGACGATGTTAGCTACCCAATCTGGATGTTGTTCCTCCCGGATGAAGCCACATGCAATGAGCTTGTGAACTTCGGCTTCAATAGCTTCCATGATGTTCGGGCGAAACCGACGTTGTTGCTGCTTGACTGGCTTGACGTCGGGCTTGATACTTAGACGGTGCATAGCGACTTGCGGATCAAGTCCGGGCATGTCTTCGTAGCTCCATGCGAAGACGTCTATATACTCTTTTACGAGTATTATCAATTCTTCCCTTTCTGTAAGTGATAGGATTTCACTTATAAAGATGGGGCTTAGGGTGGTCTTGACTACCCAAGTTGATCTGCATCACCTTATCTTCAGTAGGTGGCTCACGCGGTTCGAATTGCTTTTCCCATTGGAGGTCTAATTGCTGGGCCCATAGTTCCTCATCAGTAGCTTCCGCGGGCTCCAATTGACTGCTTGAGGTCATATTGACAATGAGGTTTTCGAACATCATTCCCACACTGACGTCTGAGTCCCACTCGGAGGATGAGGCTGAATGTGATGGAATTGGTCCGTCGTCTTTGAATTGAACTGTTGCTGACGATGTGGGTGTAACGTATCCCAACCCCCTGCGTGTACTATCATAATAATTTGCAGGCTTCCCTTTAGGCACAAAGTCACGCATCAAACTGCGCCTTCCTTTTCCAAAATTTAGGCCTTCTCCATGCTTTAGGTCGTACCCCATTTTTTTCATAATATGGCGCGCTGGTCGCGCGTAATGGAAGAATTATGTAGTGTCCGATTCTGAACTTGAATCCGCGGCCGTGGGTCCCCGTGGTTGGGTTCTACCGAAGATTATCGGTAACTGACCTTCTTTAGATGGCGGGATTACCAAAACGGCTCCTTCTGCGGATTCTATGGGCGTATTGGACGCACTTGGCTTATGTAAACGCATGTACAGAGAGCTATCCATAATGGATTCAAACAGCCCAACACTCGCAGGATAATCAAAAGAAATATTATCATTAATTACCCATTCACCTTCATCCTCTGAAGGAGTATTATATTGGGGAGTATTGAGACATGCTATGATTGGTTCACCAATCAGAATAGCTGGCATGCCTGTTTCGGATTCTGAATCCGCCTCATTGCCACTTTCATCATCGTCTGGCAATGGTTCTCCAGGTGTTTCACCGGCCTCTTGATACAGGAGAGCGTCAGTGAAGTAATTTTCCATCCCTTTGAATGGCTGCTTTTCAGCAAAGACAGTTCGTACTGTCACGTCATCTTCAACATATTTGAAGCATTGGTGCAGAGTAGAGGGAACGATCCAGTTGGCATGGATCCATGGTCGTCCTAGCAGCAGGTTATATGACGTGTCAGAGTCAATGACATAGCATGTTACTTCTGACTTCAGGCTCCCGATTCTGCAACGGAGTCGGATTTTCCCCAGTGGATGACTGCTCCCAGCGTTGAAACCGTATATTGTAGTTGTGGTTGCGGATAACCTATACAGCGGTATGCCGAGGAAGTAGAGAAGCCTTTTGGGGATGATGCTGAGTGCGGACCCCGGATCGACTTGTATTCTTTCAATGCACGTTGAACCGATATATCCGGTGTAGTACAGAGGTCGATCGTGCTTGTTGTCCTTGAGAAGCATATCTTCCGCCGTGTGAATGTAATGGAGGGCACCTTTGATTGTGTATGATGACATTCTGGGCAAGAAGACTGAACGTCATCATTAGAGACCTCTGGCATGTGTGTCAGAAAGGATTCTGAATCGGCTAGCGCGTCCCTAAGTGCTTCTCTTGTCTCTTTTGAGAGACGAAGGAGCTCGTGCATTGTGATATGAGCCGGGATATTAGCCAGCTGAGCCAATATGTCAAAACGAAAGGGCGTGTCAAGCCCTGGGCCTGATGGTTTCTTCAACACCTGGTCGAACCGTACCTCCTTAGGCTTTTCTTTTCCCTTGATTGGAATTGGAGCGGATGCTGGTATTTGTACTGACGTCGTTTGCTGTTGTGTCTCGTCAGTAGACTTCTCATACTGCCTTAAGTATGATTTTTCAGATAGGGTGCCCGTCGGCTGAGGTACGTCGGCCTGCGTTGTGCAAGCATGCTTTTCTCCTTCTGAATCAGTGAGGGAAGCTGACGTAAGATTGCCATCGTCCGGCAGGATGGAGACGACATTGCAAGATTTTCCCTTTGATTTGGGCTTCTTCGAATTCCACTGCACGTCTTGTACGAGGTCCGGGTGTATCCACATGACTTCCCCTGCCTCCAATGTTAAGGGAACAAGACCCTTATTGTTTGAGTTGTAGCTGGAGGATGCTTGACGTTCAAACCGTGGCATGGGGACTGAATATGTCCCGTCAGGAACTGTGACCTTTGGAGTTTTGCCGAACTCGAGGGTTACCATATTGGCAGTGACTTTCTTCTATTCTGTCTTCAATGTCAGAACCCCGGCGTCGACCAAAGCTTGAATTCTATCTTTGAGGACATAGCACTTGTCAGTAGGATGGTGAATCATCCTATGGTAGAGACAGTATTTGGGGTCGTCGGTGCGTCCTATCTCATTGGGACGCCGAGCATCTGACAGCTTCATTTTATTCCCTTTGTGGAGCAGGTGGAATATCGTGACCACCTGATCGTCTTTGAAGGAATACTGTTTTGGAGGGAACTTAGGCTCCTGATTGTTAAAGCCGCTTTTCTTGGCCTTCGACTGCACGTCCCCAGACAATTCCACAGACATAGTCTCTTTCCCTTTGGCTTGAGAAGACTGCGCCATGTCGCTACGTCCTTTATTGTTTACACCCCATTTGCCTCTAGGGGTGGATGGTTTGAACTTTTTAGCCGACTTTTCAGCTATTTCAGCTTGTTCGACGAATTCTTTCCAGGTGTGGGCCTTGACAGCCCCCATGCGAACTTCTACCTGGTCCAAGAAGTTATGCCTGCATGTCTGCAAGAGCATGGGTAGTGGCATCCCTGCTGGGCACATCAGAGACAAATTTCTGAATCACTCAATATAGTCATGGACAGATTCGCCCTTCTTCTGTATGGTGGAGAGGAGCTTGTCCATGGTCACTTCGATATCATCCTCATAGAAACGAGAAAGGAATCGGGTTTCCAGGTCGATCCAAGAATTGACAGAGCCCGGAGGGAGACTTCGGAACCAGTCAAATGCCACCCCTTTTAAGGTGCCAATGAACAGCCTAGCCATGATGGCGTCGTTGCTTATAACATTACCAGTCTGAGACCGGAAATAGCAGATGTGCTGATTTGGTGAACTCTTACCATCATACGTATGCAACGTTGGTGGTTTGAACTTCGGTGGATATGGCACCGAATCCCACTCCAAGGGTAAGGACGGACCGCCCCTACCTTCTTTAATTCATCCCTCTGAGTTAGGGATGCAATTTGAGCTTGGAGGCCTTTAAGGATTTCGGCGTCTAAAGAAGAACCCTCCTTGGATTTCTCCGTCTTTGGCTGCTCATTGCTGAAATGTTCCTCTTCCTCGTGATTGCTCCCGGCATCATTATTATTCGGTTACTGAGGAGTTGAGCGAGCATCTGTTGAATGTTGTCCAGAGCCTCTTGCTGAGTTTTGAAAGTTTGCTCCTGAGCTTCCAAACGCCGACGAAGGTCGTCGTTAACATTATCAGCCATGTTGACTGATGCTCTGTCTGTTCGCACTGAGCTAACTGTCGCTGAAGAAGCGTACCCACTGTCTTCATCTTCTTCATCCGACAGGTGGGGTGATCTCCTGGGCTCCTGCGAGGCTAAGGCCGTTGAGGAGGAAGGCTGCCCATAATTATAGGGTATCGCCACCCTAGATCTGGTGTTTCGAAAATACCTTCTTCATGCACCAAGACTTCGCCTAAGCCTGGGCTGTAATCTGGATCTGGGGAGCTGTAGGGGGTGTCGTCAAATGTTTGTTCCCCTGCGTAGCTCTCGTCCTCTTCCGGTCATGTTGACGGATGCAGAGGGTAGATCTCGTGAGACGCTCCTTTTATGATGTTTCACCAGGGCCTGTACTGATAGTCGATCAAAAACTGATCGTCGTCCTGGAGGAGTGGCGGGGATTGGTCCCAGCCGGTAATGGACCGAGTGGAGTGTCACCAACTGACATCCCACTTGTTGACAACAAGAGGAAGAGTTTTATTTATTTGTCAATAATTCCTGCTGATCAGACCTACTTGGGCCTAAACAATCCAGCACAGAGGCTCTTTTGGATCGCACATAGGACGATGTCCTGCTCCTTTTATCCCTGCAGAAGGGATTAGCACTGAATAGTGCTTCGGTTCTAGCTTCGCCATCAGGTGTGAGCTTAGCGCTTGACGAACCGGAGGGCGGAGCACGCTGTGGTGCTTTACCTGCTATGCTGCTGCGAAGGCAATTAGCCTTAGATGGTACTTTGGCTCTAGCTTCGCGGTTATAAACCCCGCGCGTACGCTGTGGTACAGTAGCTTCGCTCATGAGAACGAGGCCGGCGAGGCATTGCTGCTCTTGAATTGAGCGACGGTATGATTGCCGTCGTGACTTCGCGGATGGCAGCATTGTTGGAGCAGATAGGCATCTTGCCTTTTTCTTCGCGAGAGAGGCGTGGTTTTGGTGTAGCTACGCCTGAGGCTTCGGCCAGAGGCTTCTGTTTAGGCCTCCACATCCGCTTTGGCAAAGGATACTTAGGTTCGCAAGGAACCTGAATAGCCACACGCGGGGCTGAAGGGTGTTGGCAGAATTCTGCTTCTGGTTCCCGCTTCGAAACCTTGGTCATAGAGACCTTTCTATGCTTCCGTGCTCGAAGCATTAGACCACCCCCAGAGAGGACTTCTTCAAATCTTCCTTAGTCGAATTGAACGACCAGGTTCTCGAAAGTGAAGGACTTGGGTTGCGGCGTGCTTCCTTGTTATGCCAGAGAACCGCAGTAGGCTCTCAGAGAGCCTTATCTGTCTCCGCAGAGACTTGCCTTGAAGATCTAGCCAGATGGGCTCTGGCTGCACCGGCTTTTCTGAATTCAGAGTTAGACCCGAAGGTCTGTTTGTCGCATTGCGACACTTGATTCTCGGCAGTGGAGAATTTCTTCCCCAGCGGAGTCGCCATCTTGTTTTTCATTGATTTGCAAAGGGAAAAACTTACAATAAAAAGAGTTTGAGGAGCTAAATTACAAGTATTCTTAAAAAAAAGATTACAAGTAGATCTCCTCAGAGATTCTGGAGAAGTGTGCCGATAGGAGTCTGGTCAGCGCGCGACCACTTTGTCCCTTTGACGATGCGAGCGATGAGATTCCCTTCTCGCCTGGTTCGGGGAATCAGAGAATAGAAGGTTGGTAGAACCTTCTTGCTACTTCTCAAAATCGTCTTCAATTAGGAATTCCTTCTCGCCTGGTTCCGGAGATTCCTTGAGAAGAAGTATTAGGGTATCAGCACCCTGATTAGAGAAGCAATTCTCTATAAAGTCTCTGAATTCAAGAACGCACGGTGCTTTTTGAAGAAGTCTCTGCTTGTGGAGTCTTCTCTCTAGCGTATCGCCTCTCCTTGTGCGTTGTCCCTACTTCTGGAGGTCGTCCTCTATTTATAGGGAGAGCAGGGGTATAATTGTCCCTTGAAAATATGGAAACAGATTGAATCAAATCTGTTTAAATCTGGAAAGTAGCCTTACTGCGAGGCTAGGATCAGCTTCTGCGAAGCTAGAAATGGCAGGTCGATTGATCCTCTTGATCTGTTTTGATCCTTTCCATATCGTTGGAGGATTTCCCCTGATCCTCTTACTCGTTTTAGAAGAGTCAGGAGATTGTGGCAATCAACTGCCAAATTTGATCTCAGATTTGATCTTGATTGGATTTGATCTTGATCCTGATTAGATTTGATCTAATCCGGAGATTTGATTGGTCAAAGGTTGACCATAGCAGACCAGCAGCGGCGATGCCCGCTTTGAACTCACAGCAGAGCTGGAGGCAGTATCTGGCGAAGTCAGAAGAAAGCTCTTCGGCGGAGCTAGATGTCATCTGTGGCAAAGCTACCATATACCCTTTCTGCGCAGTTGCGTGTGGCTTCAGGCGGAGCTAACTCTCTCTGCGAAGTTGCGCTTTAGCAGTTCAGGCGAAGCTATGAGTTAGCTTCCTGGTGGAGCTTTGAATGGCTTCAAGGTGAAGTTGGATGATCTTAGCCTCTCAGGCGAGGCTATCCCTTTGGGCTCATGTAATGCTAAGTGCTAGCATCTTAGACCTACTGAGGTCTGTTCAGAAACAATTCAGGTTCACTGTCTGCTTGCTGGATCAGTGGAGTCTAAGTTGCTTCCTTGTCCCTCGGAGATGGGTGAAAACTGGTCGTCAGCTTGTCTGTCACTCGTCTTTTGTAAATGTCAACAAGTTTAGACATTATTCAGACCAATAAGAATCTTGTCTTTTTTTAAGTGTCAACAAGGCAGACCTTGGATTATGATAAGGTGTCGTCTGCACTGTCGAGTTATGAGGCAAGAAAGAAGGAGAGGCATCCTTCAAAGTCAAGCTCATCGGCGGAGGCACTGGAAGTAAGGGGCAAAAATTCATCAAGGAAGGGCAAGGAGGTTAGAGGAAGATCGAAATCCAGGCTGGGTTTCAGAAATCTTAAGAGGAATCAGTGTGCCTTGTGCAAGGAACTAGGACACTGGAAAGCAGAATGCCCAAAGTCCAAAGGTAAGAAGGTGGAGTCAAAGACCGAGGCGAATCTCGCACAGGCGGATGGATCGGATGATGACTCTTCAGTGTTCTCTCTCTCGGTTACTACCCCTACTATTAGTAACTCAGATAGTGCTGAGTGGATCTTGGATAGTGGAGCCACCTATCATGTGTGCCCGAACAGGGCCTGGTTTTCTAGCTTTGAGAAGCTGGATGGATTTACACGGTCATGGGGGATGACCATCCGTGTAATATAGAAGGGATGGGTACAGTCCGCATCAAGATGGATGATGGGATAGTTCGAGAGTTGAAGGAGGTGAGGTATGTACCTCAGCTCAAAAGGAATCTTATCTCAGTTGGCACTTTGGAAGCATCGGGCATGGTGATATCTGTTCGAGATGGCGATCTCAGGATGATCAAGGGCTCGATGGTGGTGATGAAGGGCGTCCGCCAAGGCAACCTCTACTACTTGAAGGGTAGTACGATGACAGATCAGGTGGAGACTTCGAGTTCTTCAGATGTTGGTGGCCCGGAGGTTTGGCAGGGAAAGGTCGGACAGGAAGAAGAAGAATCTTTGTGAGCTCCTGCAAAGAAGGAAATGGAAGGTGCTGCTACCTGCGAGTTAGAAGGTGGACACAGCGTTCTGGACAAGAAGAAGGTGAGATTCAGCACCAGTACTCACCGCAATGAAGGTCTTCTTGATTGTGTTCACATGTGTGTATGGGGACCTGCTAAGACGGCATCGCTTGGAGGTCACAGGTACTTTGTCTCTTTCGTTGATGGTTCATCTAGGCATGTTTGGATATATCCAATGAGACAAAGGGGTGAAGCCCTAGATGTGTTGATGAAGTGGAGAGGAAGAATGGAGAGGCAGATAGGTAGGAAGATAAAGGAGTTTCATATTGGTAATGTTGGAATAGACATTAACCAAGTCCTACGATTTGGCCAGAACACAGGTATTGCTACTCACTTCTCAACAGGTACAGATGGGTTGGCTAAAGATGTAGTCCGTCCCTTGCTGGAGGAGGTTCGGAGGTTGTTGTCTAATGCAGGATTAGACAGGTCATTTTGGGCTGAGGCGACTGAGTATGCTAGCCATCTCAGGAATAGATCGACTGTGAGAGGAGGTAAAGCTCCATTGGAAATTTGGTCTGGGAAAGTTGCTCAAGATCATGGTATGCTGCGGGAGTTTGGAAGTCCGGCCTACTTCAGTGCCAAGAATGGCAAGTTGAATCCGCGAGCAAAGAGGTTTGTCTATTTGGGAGTCAAAGGAAACAGCTACAGGTTGTGGGACCCCAAAGAGAAGAAGATCGTGATGAGCAGGCATGTCACTTTTGGAAAGACTTCAGTGTTGAAGTCCACCGTCTCTCAGCAGGTGGAGAGGACGGAGACCAAGGGAAGATCGCAGCTGGTGGAGGTTGATGCTACTCCATCATCTCCAGTTGGTTTGGCATTAGAGGAGACTTCACCGGATGTGACACCAGGTGGAGATCATGATATAAAGGTTGATGCTGAACAGATTGAAGACATTGTTGAGGATGTCGAGTTGTTTGCAGCTATTGGAACAAAGGTGAAACCACGCTTGTGGGGAAAGAAGCATGAATCTCAAGCTTGTGATTGTGACAAGCTGAAGTTGAAGGCCGTTGTCCTCCATGATGGTCGGGAAGAGGTTCATATGACTCAGTCAGACAGGTTCGCTGCTGCAAATACAGGTACCATTGTTTGAGCTTGATGAAGCTCATCAAAATGAACTACGGTTGGCTTGATCCTTTTGGGCAAAGGTACGTAGGCAGCCGTAAAGGCGCAGCCATTTGGAGATGCAACCCGTATGAAGCTATTTGGGTTCTTGAGAAACTGTTTGGATCTTCACGTAGAGGTGAAGAGGTGTGGCCGATAGAACTTCACGTAGAGGTGGAGAGGCTTCACGTAGAGGTGAAGTGTTGTGGCCAATTGGACTTCACGTAGAGGTGAGGTGTTGTGATCTCGATGAACATGTGATCTTCCGGTGAGAAGATGTTGAGCTTACATAAGGAGTGGTGTGCATCCAGTTGAAGCCGATGGTGTTTGGTGTGCTCTACGCAGACTTGGTTGGACCGTAAATGGACGACAGGAAGACTAGATAGAGCTGGTCAGTTGGAGAGTCAGTGTTGGCTCGTGAGGAAGTCTTCGTGAGGTCGTGAAGTTGCGGAGTAGAAGCCATAGTTTGGTGATCGGCGTGTATGAAAATTCTCCTAAGGTGAAGTGCAGGGAAGGCATGTGTGATATTTTCCAGTGGATAGCTGAGCTAATAGATTCCAAGCCGAGATCGTGTGTCGATTTCGCCGAGATCGTGTGTCGATTTCGTCTGGTGCGCGCAAGCCGAGATCGTGTGTCGATTTCGCCGAGATCGTGTGTCGATTTCGCTAGGTGATAGACTGGGGTACGTTGGAGATCGGCTCAGATTTTGGGAAAATCTTCGCCGAGGTGGAGAATTGTTGGAAAGAGAGGATATTGCCAAGGAATTGTCTGGATTGCCAAGGGTTGTCGAAGTGATCGCCAAGGAAGTCGATGACGAAAGGCAAATGGAAACAGCAGCAGCAGCAGAAAAACAGGCAGGTCGGTCGACCGGTCCGGTCGACCGACATGCACAGCATGCACAGGGTTCGTAGGCGGTCGACCGGCCGGTCGACCGCAATTCCCTGACTGTAAGTGCCAAACTCTCTGTTAAATTCGGGCGACCGACCGGTCGATCGGGGGTGGATGTCGGTCGACTGGCCGGTCGACCAGGGGTGGATGTCGGTCGACCGACCGGTCGACCGACAGTCGGGTTTGGGCGAAAATCTGCTTCTCCGCAAATCTGGGTATTTAAGCCTATGTTGATTTCTAGGGTTAAAAGCCTGCGAAAAAGGATTAGCAAAACCTCTCTTGCATTCAAAGAGGCTGATAGCTATTGTAAACATCTTCCTAGTAATTAATCTCTCCAGTGGATTGCCCCGAGGACGTAGGCATTGAGGCCGAACCTCGTTAAAATCGTGTGTTTGCGATTTGTGTGTTTTTCTTGTGTTCATTTGGGTGTTCTTTGTGTTTGGAGATCTGTGAGATTCTCTATTGGTTGTTGTCATCGGCGCACAACAAAAGGTGGTGTGGCTGATGGGTGTCGGTTGAGGCTGAGCTGGCGTGGGGTGCATGGGGATGAAGGCGAAAAGTGAGCGGGAGAGTGGTGGTGCATGGCAGTGGTGTAAGTTGTGGTAGAGGGAAGTGTGTAGGCAAAGGAGGAGGCATGGTGGCATGGTGCACAGTTGGGCACGATGGCGGAGGTCTTCAGCGGTGATGAGCAGAAGGAGAGTGCGCGTGAGGCGTCATGGTAGATGCGTGTGTACAGAAAAGGAAGAGAGGGATGGGGAGCTTGTTGCTGCTCGGGGAGAAGGTGAGGATATAGTGCAGGTGGAGGAGTTCCCACGTGGAGGCGCTCAGGGGCTGAGCGTCGAGGGCCAGGTGAAGGGCAGGTTGCGGCTGTGTCATGCAGAGGAAGAAGTTAATAAGGGATTGGATTAGTGTTAGGTTAATTATAGAGATGATTAAATAGAATGGGTTTGGGTTTAGGACCTCTGTGCTCTCTAGTTTGGGTTTTGGATAAAGAATATGAAAATGAGAGAAGAAAATAGAAAATAGAAAAACAAGAAAGTGGGCTCTCTCATGAGTTGCTAGGATTTAGGATGGGCTCGAGAAAAGAAGGGAAAAAGAAGAGTATAAGTGAGCTTGGGTTTAAGAGGAGCTAATAATAATAATAGTAGTAGCAGCAATACTAATAACAGTAATAATAATAATAAGCCATACCAATTGCATAATAATGGTAATTAAAATAAATATTAATGATAATAGTAACTCATATAAAATCGTAATAAATCTCTTAATACAAATTACATATACACAGTAAAATACTATTATTATTATTAAATCAGGAATTAGAAAACATGGGTATTACACGAGCCTACAAAACCATTCACATGCCAAATCAAATATCTCGGAGCTAAAAGCAGGCACTCCGAGGAGACATGATCAATTCTGAACAAAGCTAATGTTGAAGCAAAGTAGGTTAGACCTAAGCAAACGTTTCCATTCCGAAGAACATTTTGCATGTTTTATTCCAGAAAATCTTTCCATTATGAATACATCCATTCAAATATATATTTGATTGCATATAACAAGAGTAATACAAAATTCTATTATGGTTCTGTGTTTACATTTTTTTGAAATGAATTACATATAATCGACTCTTCCATCCTGTTGCAATGTTCGGCCATACCTCCAAACTTAGAAAGCATGTCCTGCGAAGAATATCCATCGGAGGGTAGTCCCATTGCTCACACCACTATTTAAAAGATCCCAGAGAAAGCTCCAAGAGGTTCTCTCAAAAAAGTAATATCTTTCAGATAAAGAATCTTCTCCTCTTCACCTCAAAAGTTCGCAAGCCAAGATATCACACCACCGGCTCTTTGAGATAGAGGTCAAAGCTCTGGAAGAATGAGTGCTTCATCGATGACATCTCAATGAATACCCCCATACTTCCCTCATACTACTCACCGCAAGAAAAGAGTCTCCAAACGTGAGGCAGCAGTGCCCAATCAGAATGAATACTTCAAGACAAGCAAGATTATCGTGGAGTCACATCCTCCTCAGCAATCGTCTAGGATGGCCACACTCCTACCTCGTACACGCAACCAGGAATGAAAAATTCCAAGCTCCAAGATGAGAACTAGATTGATTCGATCAGAGATCAAATGAACAAAGCAAGTCGAAGTAGGATTCCTACCTATCCTTCCTAATATCAGAGCCTTGTCATTAAAATTGATGTTTTGCAACAAGCTAATTGTGAAGACTGATATTTTACACCAGCCAGACTCCGAGCCCGATAACCATTTCCATTATATCCATCCTCTCTCTCTCTCTTTCCTCCATCGGACGAAGAAGAAGAACGACATGGCAACCTATTAGAGCAAAGAATTTGAAAGTAAGGATTTTTCAGAAAAGATAAGCAAATTTTACCCTTTAGCTCCACTCTATTTATAGATGGAGAGTCGAAACGTCCCCAATTCAAATCCCTAATCATCAAAAAAGTCGGTCCAGATCCCAAATCAGCAGTCAATCGAGTCGACAAGATATCAACCATCTCTGCCACACGATCTCAGTCATTATGGCATAAGGATTCAAAAAGAACTAGTCACAGATTTCAATCCAGTCTAATGCATTGACTTGCTAGTTGTCATCCAGCCACATGATCTCTAGGCAAAATCCAGAAGATTCGCATTGATGAACCAGATCCTTCCCTTCACAATATTAAAAAGAATTCAAGACTTTTAAAGGATCTCTACAAATTTTGCTCTTCTGACTTTCCTCCTACAAGCTCTGACAAGCGAAAGAGCGGGGGGGTATATGTGGTGGTCCAAAATTGACCCTCATCAAGATGTTGATACGTGTCCATGCAACTGATATCCTTTCACCGAGATGCCCACAACTCCCGGTCCTTCTTTTCAAGCTCCGTCACCCAGAGCCACCCCGGAACTACCTCATGTTCTAAAGACATCACTCTCCGGAGTCACCTACAGTCCAAGATTCCCGACTTCACTTCAGAAGTCTCCAGTAATGTTCACTGAGATCTCCGCCTGCAATTACGTCACATCTCCTCTCCCACGTTGAAAACGTATAATGCCCTTGCATTTCAAGGCGAACAATTATGGATAGTGAAAATATTTCCTGCATGTAATCCCAACAGTTCAGCGCCCATAATCACGATCTTTATAACAAACCAACACGTGAAGATTGTTTATAAACCTCGTCAGCTCTCCTTCACCATCAACAATTCAGTAAAAATATATTTTCTCCTCCAGCGAGAAGGGGGGCTCTTTTCTTCCATCAATCCAAACCCAGTACACACCATCCAATTCCTGTAATTCTTGTAAACTCACGCGTTATAGTGATATTTTCTCCTCTTCCCTGTGATATTTCCCGATTTGAGTTTCCACGTAAAAATTATGTGTTTTTGTCTATTGTCTGTATTGTAATCACTACTTTTCACTAATACGCTCTAGTCTCCCTCTTCGCTTGTGGCGTGGATCAATCGTCTGATTATTCACAGTGAAAAATCTCCATCACAACAACCAATATAAGTTACAAACATCCAATTATAGATAGGGTAAATTATAGAAAGCCCTCTCGTATTATCATCGTTTCGTAAAAAACCCTCCTTTATTACTGAAATGGGTAGAAAACTCTTGTACTATCAAAATTAATAGAAAATAGGTTGACTATTGCAAGATTTTACAATAATTTTTTTGATTGTATTGAATTTAATGAGGAGCTCACTTGTACTATATAAGATATGGCAACAGATCCAAATTCACCATCTTAGATTCGATATCGTTTAGACATTACAAAATATTACAATATAAGAGCGTTTTGTGCTCAATTTGATACTACAAGGAGGTATTTTACTTATTTAATTTCATTAGTGCAGGGGTTTTCTTTAAGAAATGACTATAGTACATGTGGGTTTCCACAATTTTCCTTCGAGATATACAGTAAACAAATATTGCTTTTAATTAATTAATTATTATTTTTTTTAGAGTGAACAGTTGGACAAAATATTCCAGCATTTCATTAATGTGATTTTAATAAAACTTTTCAAAGTACAATGAAGATAATACTTATGTGGCGCAAAGTTTTGAGGAAGAAATTTTTTGTAAGGATTTGTGGTGAAGCGGAGGTTCAGACATCTTTAAATGTGATTTCGCTTTTTTTTTTTTTTTTTTTTTTTTGGGTACCATATGACTGTTTACTAAGATCTAGATTTTATGTTGGAAAAAGATGCAACCACTTTTGATAAGATTTGAGGTGTGTATGGTTCAAGGAGTTTGAGTATTTCTTTCAGAAATTTGTACTTGTTATAGTAATCTAGCATCTTTTGCCCGTGGACATAGGCCAGAGAGCCTCCTTTTCTTTTTTTTTCCTCTTCTGTTGTTCATGTGATTTGATAATTTGTTCTAAAAAATAAGAAAGCAAAATATATGTTTAGCCCAAACATTCTGGCTTGGGATCGTCCGAAAGGAGTGAGCAACTGAAAAAGGAAAAGTACAACTAATGGGCAGATGAAGCAAAAATATTGAGAGTCAATCCAATATTTTTTCTACTTATTAGCTTTCCAAACGGAACATATTATTCTGTATACTCAACAAGTAGTGTGCATAAATATTATTCTGGGTATACTCAACAAGTAGTGTGCATAAATCTCAAGATTACAAAAGGTAATGAGACATTATTCTGTGTCCAAACGGAACATACATATTATTCTGCATACTCAACGAGTAGTGTGAATACATATATTATTCTGTACTGTCCATTCCTGTAATCTCAACAAGGGGTGTGCATAAATCTCAAGGACAGTAGGTAATGAGATAGTTAGCCCCAACACAAGTGAAGGTGCTGCTCTTGTCATCATAAGCATAACTGTATGCCTGAGGGCACTGAGACTTGAACATCATGGAATACTGTGAGGGCTTGCATGTATCTGGGCTATTATAAGCCCCCTTACAGCAGTCCTGATCAGTGTTGAATGCAAGGCAAGCGCTCTTGCATCCAACCACACTCCCATCTGCTCCCTTGGCCGCAAGCTCAGGAGGGCAGGCAGCGTTGATGTTAGCAGGGCAGGCAGTGGATTTGCAGTCCGGTTTCCCCTGGGGGGCCACCGACACGGGCACGTTGAACCCGTCCACCAGGCTCGTGTCGTAGAAGTCCTTTCCGCCGTCTCCCTGGAGTTTGAACTCCACGAGAGTGACCGGGGGGGCGCCCCCAGTGCCCTGACACTCGACTTGGCCTGAGCCGCAGTCTCCAGACTGGCAGGAGAACGCTCCGGAAGAGTCTGCAGAGCATTTCGTGCGGGCCCAGAATCGCCCTTCCCACCCGTTCGGGGCGTCCAGTGAGACAGGAGCCGCCTTAGAGGGGAGCTCGAATCCGGTTTTTGATAGGGGAGGAGAACTACCGCCTTGAAGCGTGGCTGGCCATACTGTGTCTGGGCAGTTATTCTGGAAGGTAAAAGTGGTTGAATTCGCACCTGAAACGCGCCAAGAAAATAAATTATTTTTTTATTTTTTATTTTTTTTTGGGTGGGGGAGAGGGGGATTCTATCATCAGTAAATGATCTTTTATGTTTGAACAAATTCATTAAATGATCTTAAACAATGAGATATTTCATATTACGTCTAACTCTTCGCTTACATTGAATCATGCGTCAGCCCTATTTTTGTCATTCATTCTTATGTTTGAATGGTAATTGCGCAAAAAAAAAAAGTCAGTCTATAGAGTTTATAGTACAGGGGGTATATCTGCAATTAACCCAAAAAAAATCGCGAATCTTAGCTTCTAGCTAGACCAATAATATTTATCTAGTGAAATCACAAATAAAATCTATATTTTTCAAGGGATAAAAAAAAAAACATGCATGTGTGCTAGAAGGAAGGAAATAACACCTTGAAAAAGGAAGAAAGCTAAGGAGAAGACCACGGCAAGCATTGCTCTATCCATGGATGATAGCTTGGATGGCTCAAGTTTGTGGGGAAAAGCTTGAAGAATTGTAGAGGTATATATAGGGAGACTGGGAAGAAAGAACTGAAATGTTGAAAAGTATCCAATCTAGACTTAGTTGGCTTGTTGCATGCATTGGTAGAATTACCGTGGGGGTATTCATCTATGGCCATATATTTCTCATAGAATTTTCTTTGGGCACAGAACGTGACTGTGAATGGTCATATATTTGTCGTAGAAAATTGGGCATAAAAC
Source organism: Agave tequilana (assembly GCA_038442645.1). NCBI lineage: Eukaryota > Viridiplantae > Streptophyta > Magnoliopsida > Asparagales > Asparagaceae > Agave > Agave tequilana. The sequence continues at coordinate 19,104 of JAVJIF010001262.1, forward strand.
GTGACTGTGGGCTATTCATTCATATATGGCCATATATTGCTTGTAGAATTTTCTCTGGGCACAGCTGGTGTATGAATGTCACTGAGTTTAATCCTTTTGGTGAAAAAAACTATTTAGATGAAATCAAGATATTAAATGCTTATATATATATATTCAAAATAAAATTATAGAATTCATAATTGAGTAGCATTTAATTAAATAATTTTTTAAATTTAAATAATACAATAAATGTGCCATGAAACCAACTGAGGAAGTATCAAAGAATTGCATCTATATAATAATAACATTCAATAAAAAAATAACTTGGAGTTTGAAAATTAGTTGTAAAGTTACTTTTATTTTTTTTATTTGACAAAATATGCAGAGGGACATGAGAACGGACCGTAAATGAGGCAACCATGTGATGTAGCGTGTGTGCTACACCAAACTACTCGTTCGTTTCCCAACTTTAAACGGACTCATTTTTTTTTTTTTTGATAACAAATAACTTTTTTTTCTTTTGATAATCAATGTATCAATTTGTTAGTGTCCGTTCTGGGCTTAAGGCTTTGAACTGGAGCCTGGCTCACCTCGGAGCCGTGCTTTTTAGAAGTGCAATGAACTGTCATGGACTTTTCTTATAATTTTCACAAAACTATCATGGATCAGTTCAATATTAAGAAAAATGTCAATATCACACGACGTTTTATAACTTAAGTAGCTATAATCCTATGACATTCATGTGATCATTTTATTAATTTTGGACAGATGTGTAATAGTTTTATGAAAATTACAGTGAAAATGCATAGTAGATTATTGCATTTTTCAAAATATGTGGCAGATTTTTAAAAACGGTCGAAAATTCACGATAGTTTTTATGTAATTTAGACAAATCTTTCTAGTCTAGTTTGAGCCCAATGTCCAAAAGCCATCAAGAGCTCCTCCAACTCAAGTTAGATTCAAGTCCACCTATTTTTTCTTAAAGTAACAGAGGGTTTATCTTTTATCATCCTTCTATATAATTATAATCAGAATCCACGTGTTCAGACTCAAAGGTGAGAATTGTTGGAATTGAAGAATATAAGTATGAATCTTCGAGTTGAATTATGGCGAGATCCGTTGATCGAATCAATTGGATGATGGTTGGAGTGTGTTCTCCTTCCTTTGGGGATGAACGTGGTATATTCACATGTTCAATTCCGACTTCGAATGAATGAGATATTCAAGTCTAAAGATTGCCTAATTCAAAGCCAAAATGGGACTAAAGGTAGCTAAAAGCATTTAGTCCCACATTGGCCATGGGATGGAAGTTTGTGGTGTATAAATAGAGAAAATTAAGAACAAAGGGCGTGCCCTTTGGGTACTTGGAGTTTTCGCGCGCGATTGGGAGGGATTTATGCCCGGCCGCACGTGTGTGCGCGCGCGCGCGCCAGTGGCGGTCGGCCGGTGCCGGGCTCGGGCTCGGGCCTGGCCTGGTTCTTTTTGAATCGGGTCTCGCGGGTATGGATTGCAAGCATACCCGCTCCGCTACCCGTACCGGACCCGCTCCGCTCCGGATCCAATCCGCCCGCCAACAGACCGCTCCGCGTCAGTTGGACTGCCAACAGTTGCGACTGTTGGGCTGCCAATAGACACGACTGCTGGGTCGAAAGGGTGCAACCTTTCATTGGGTTCGAACTCGTTGGCCCCTTCTGGAGCGCTATATAAAGCGCTCCAATCTCTCAATTGAAGACACACCAACACCAAGAAAACAACTCTCTCTTTCTATCTGAGTTCTGAAGCAGAAGCAAGCCTGCGTTCTGAACTAGGAAGTAGAGTTCCAAGGCGACTTCCAGTGAGAAGTGGGAAATCTGTAACTCGGTTTCCGAAGCGACTTCCAAAGAAGATTCTGCAAAATTCGTTCTGAAAGAGGGCTTAGAAAATTCAACAAATTCTTTTGTAGAATTGTTGTCTGAATCTAAGACTTCTGAAGAAGAATATTCTTCAACCTTCCTTCGTCCTCAACAGTGGGTGCTACTCCAAAGTAAAGGCAAATATTCATCCGAAATTTGTCCTTATACCGCTGCTTCAACGATCCTGTGAAGGTACTGGTTGACTACGGTTCGACCGTACGGTGATTTGGTAGTGCTATCCAAATACCGTGAAGGAGTGTTGTATCTTGGGAGACCAGCGTCCATTATCCCGTTAGCACCAGTGCGGGGGACGTAATTGTCTTAAAGAGATTCGCTCTAAGCGTACCTCACTCCAAATACTGTATAAGTGGATTAAGTCCTTTATACAGGGGATATACTTTATTGTATATCGAAACTGATTTAGATTCAGTCTAATTGGTGTTTAACCAAGGAAGGAAATTGAAAGGTGGTTCTTAAATTAAGGAACGTTCTATTGAACGGAAAACCTCCCACCTGATATTTGCCGACCTGGCCAATTAGATTGTTGATATCTCAGTGATCTTGATTAGTTGTCAGATTGATTCCTGTTAAGCAGAATACCAACAATCTTAAGACAATTATGATTGAAGTTTCTTACTTCTGTTCTGCTTGAACTTGCAGAAAATGTCTGAGACTAATCAAGATAGCACTAGCAAGGCACCAAACATGCATGCTTTGATGCCAACTCCACTTCCTAACCTGAAGCCGGAGAAGCCAGGAAAATTTGATGGCACAGAATTCAAGAGGTGGCAACAGAAGATGCTCTTCTACTTGACCACTCTTCAGCTGGCCAGATTCCTGCAAGAAGATCCACCAGAGCCTGCAACTGATGCATGGACTCAATGTGACTTCCTTTGCTGAAATTATATTTTAAATGGACTGGATGACTCTCTTTACAATGTCTACAGTCCTATCACAACGACAAAGAAGTTATGGGCCAGTCTTGACAAGAAGTACAAGACTGAAGATGCTGGTACCAAGAAGTTCGTCGTAGGACGATTTCTGGAGTACAAAATGGTGGACAGCAAGACTGTAATCAGTCAGGTGCAAGAGTTCCAACTTATCTTGCACGAGATAGAAGCCGAAGGTATGATTCTTCCTGAAACATTTCAGGTGGCTACTATCGTGGAAAAACTCCCACCTGTGTGGAGAGATTTCAAGAACTACCTGAAGCACAAGCGAAAGGAGTTGAAGTTGGAAGATCTCATTGTGAGGCTTCGAATCGAGGAGGACAATAGAAAGTACGAGAAAAGGAGCAGCAAGAACTCCTATGAAGCAAAAGCCAATGTGATCGAAGACTCAAAGGGGAAAGCGTCTACTTCCAAAGGCTTAAAGCGGAAGAAGACTTCCCAGGGGTACAAAGGCAAGGTCCAAGAAGGCAAGAACATGCGCTTCAAGGGAACTTGCTACATCTGCAACAAAAAGGGGCATAAGGCAAATGAATGTCGCAGCCGTCTCAAAAAGAAAAAGAAAAGCCACCCACAGGCAAACTTGACCGACCATGAGTCTCCAAGCCTTTCAGCTGTGGTGTCAGAAGTGAATCTGACAACCAACAATAAGGATTGGTGGGTAGACACTGGGGCTACTCGGCACATCTGCTCTGAGAAATTATTATTCTCTGAATATCAAAGACTAGAGCAAGATGAGCAACTATTCATGGGAAATTCAGCCGTCTCAAAGGTTGAAGGAAAGGGCAAGGTCATCCTGAAGTGGGCATCGGGGAAAGAGCTTACTCTTAATGATGTGCTTCATGTTCCAGACATCCGCAAGAATTTGATCTCCGGATCAATACTTAGTAAGAAAGGATTTAGAACGGTTTTTGAATCTGATAAATTTGTACTTACTAAGGGAGGGATGTATGTGGGAAAGGGTTATCTTGTTGATGGACTTTTTAAAGCCAATGTTGCAGTGGTAGATAAAAAGTCTGTGTATTTGTACCCGAAGCTTATAAATAAAAGAAAATCTTCTGTTTATTTGCTTGAGTCTCCTATATTGTGGCATGCTAGATTAGGGCATGTAAATTACAAGTCTTTAAAGAACTTGTCTAATCTAGGATATATTCCTAAACTCAACTTGGAAGAAATTCGCAAGTGTGAGATTTGTGTTGAGGCCAAGTTGGCGAAAAATTTATTTCACTCAATTGATCGAAATACAGAACCTTTAGGGTTAATTCATAGCGATCTGTGTGACTTGAAATTTATGCCAACTAGAGGCGGTAAAAAGTATTTCATTACTTTTATTGATGACTGTACAAGATACTGTTATGTGTATCTTTTAAACAGTAAGGATGAGGCAATAAATATGTTTATAACATATAAAGCCAAAGTTGAGAATCAACTCAATAAGAAAATCAAGATTCTAAAATCCGATAGAGGCAAAGAATATGAATCAAATGATTTTAGTGAGTTATGTGCTAATTTTGGTATAATCTATCAAACTACAGCACCATACACTCCTCAGTAAAATGGAATTGCTGAACGGAAGAACAGAACTTTGAAGGAGATGGTAAATTCCATGCTCGTAAGTTCTGAAGCTCCGCAGAACTTGTGGGGGGAAGCTCTATTAACTGCAAACTATATTGTAAATAGAGTACCCCACAAGAAACTTGGTCTTATACCATTTGAGTTATGGCATGGAAGGACACCTTCCTACCATTACCTCAAAATGTGGGGGTGCCTTGCAAAGGTGCTGGCACCATTACCTAAAAAGACTAAGTTGGGAGTAAAAACTATGGACTGCATATTCATAGGCTATGCCTTGAATAGTAGTGCTTACAGATTTCTGGTTCATAAATCAGAGATACCAGATATTCATGTAAACATGATTATCGAATCTAGAGATGCTGTGTTCTTTGAAGATATCTTTCCATACAAAAGGGAAGCAGATAAGACTTCTGGGAAAAGAACACACGAGATGGCGTTCAGGGACGAAAGCCCCGAGGAACCAATTGTTAATGCGGAAACTGAACCAAGAAGAAGTCAGAGATCTAGAATCTCAAAATCTTTTGGTCCAGATTTCAAAGCATACGCTATTGAGAGCGAGCCTCAAACATTTAAAGAGGCTATGTCAACCCCAGAAGCACAAATGTGGAAAGAAGCTATAAATAGCGAAATAGAATCCATACTAAGTAATCATACTTGAGAATTGGTAAACTTGCCTCCTGGAAGTAAACCAATTGGGTGTAAGTGGATTTTCAAACGAAAATTAAAACCCGATGGATCTATCGATAAGTACAAGGTTAGATTAGTAGCCAAGGGTTATCGACAAAAAGAAGGACTTGACTACTTCGATACTTATTCACCAGTAACAAGAATAACGTCCATTCGGATGTTAATTACAATAGCAGGATTGCACAACTTAGATATCCATCAAATGGATGTCAAGACTGCATTCTTAAATGGTGAATTAAATGAAGAGATATATATGGAGCAACCAGAAGGATTTAAAGTCAAGGGCCAAGAACACAAGGTGCGTAAATTGGTAAAATCCTTATACGGTTTAAAGCAGGCTCCAAGACAATGGCATGAGAAATTTGATAGTGTCATGATCAAAGATGGATTCACTATCAATAAATGCGATAAGTGTGTTTACACGAAAACAGTTGGAAATGCATGTATCATTGTTTGTCTTTATGTAGACGACATGTTGATACTTGGGACTAATATTGAAATTATTAAGTCCACTAAAAGAATGTTATCCAACAATTTTGACATGAAGGATCTGGGGGTTGCTGATGTAATTTTAGGAATTAAATTACCAGAACACCAGATGGAATCAGTCTATCTCAATCTCACTATGTGGATAAGATGATAGAAAGATTCAAGGATCATGGGATAAAAGAGAATACAAATCCTTTTCTCCCACACATCCACCTTCATAAGAATACAGGAACTGGAATACGCCAGTTGGAGTATTCTCAGATTATCGGAAGTCTAATGTATTTGATGAATTGCACTAGACCCGATATTGCTTACGCTGTAAGTAAGTTAAGTAGATACACTAGTAATCCTAGTGATCTACATTGGACCGCTCTACTATGAGTATTGGGTTACGTATCACATACCAAGGAATATGCCTTGAGATATGGACAGTATCCACCTGTACTGAAAGGATACAGTGATGCTAATTGGATTGCAGATTCTGAGGAATCAAAATCAACTAGCGGATACGTATTTACTCTAGCAGGAGCAGCGGTATCATGGAAATCTTCTAAGCAAACATGTGTTACCCGTTCCACTATGGAATCAGAATTCATAGCCTTAGATAAGGCTGGAGAAGAAGCAGAATGGCTTCGACAATTCTTGAAAGATATACCATTATGGCAAAAGCCAGTGCCCGCTATATGTATACACTGCGATAATCAAGTAGTTATATCTAGGGCACAAAATGTTATATACAACGGTAAGTCTAGACATATTCGTCGTAGACATAATACTGTGAAGCAGTTGCTCTCAAATGGAATTATCTCTGTTGACTTTGTATCGTCAAAGGATAATTTAGCGGATCCGCTTACTAAAGGTTTAAGTGGAGAGCGTATAAACTGCGCATCGAGGGGAATGGGTCTAAAAGCCTAACCTTACCGAGTCAGCTTAATAGAAACCTCACTTAGCGACTGGATATCCCACGGACTAAGTTCAAGAGGAAAAACTAGTTATGATTGACTCAGCAAGTAAGCACTTGGGAGCTTGACTCCAATCCGTTCCTAAGGTGCACATAAGTGCTTTTCTACAAGTGGATTAAGGATAAGCTTAACGCTTTTAATGATGTCTACATCTTGTTACTAAACAAGTGGAGTAGAGTAGACTACTCTTAATAGGTCCATCACCTATGTGAGTATAGAGTTGGGTCGGCTCTTTGGAAATTTCTATGGAGGCTGTTATTCCCTAAAGATACTCTCTGAAACCAAGAATGTCCAGGGCCAAAACGGACACAACCGAGAACCAAAATTAATTTGAAAAGTCACTGTGTGAAGCTTGTTGACTTGGCTTACACTAACGGCTAACAGTTCAAGACCTAGTTCACTGATTAGCCAGTAAGTCCGATAAAGTTTTCGCTATGGAAGGTTCAAGACCTAGTTCACCTATCCTTATGCAGTTTCTTTTCTCAAGTACCTTTCACAATAGAGTCTGTCTCTTTGTGTGTCATTTTCTTGAATCTTCATTCATTGTGGGGGATTGTTGGAATTGAAGAATATAAGTATGAATCTTCGAGTTGAATTATGGCGAGATCCGTTGATCGAATCAATTGGATGATGGTTGGAGTGTGTTCTCCTTCCTTTGGGGATGAACGTGGTATATTCACATGTTCAATTCCGACTTCGAATGAATGAGATATTCAAGTCTAAAGATTGCCTAATTCAAAGCCAAAATGGGACTAAAGGTAGCTAAAAGCATTTAATCCCACAGTGGCCATGGGATGGAAATTTGTGGTGTATAAGTAGAGAAAATTGAGAACAAAGGGCGTGCCCTTTGGGTACTTGGAGTTTTCGCGCACGATTGGGAGGGATCTATGCCCGCCCGCACGTGTGTGCGTGCGCGCGCGCGCGCCGCCGCTGGCGGCGGCGGCGGCGGCCGGCCGGCGCCGGTGCCGGTGCCGGTGCCGGGCTCGGGTCCGGGTCCGGGTTCGCGTTCCCTACCTGGCCTGGTTCTTTTTAAATCGGGTCTCGCGGGTATGGATTGCAAGCATACCCGCTCCGCTACCCAAACCGGACCCGCTCCGCTCCGGATCCAATCCACCCGCCAACAGACCGCTCCGCGTCAGTTGGACTGACAACAGTTGCGACTGTTGGGCTGCCAACAGACACGACTGCTGGGTCGAAAGGGTGCAACCTTTCATTGGGTTCGAACCCGTTGGCCCCTCCTGGAGCGCTATATAAAGCGCTCCGATCTCTCAATTGAAGACACAACAACACCAAGAAAACAACTCTCTCTTTCTATCTGAGTTCTGAAGCAGAAGCAAGCCTGCGTTCTGAACTAGGAAGTAGAGTTCCAAGGCGACTTCCAGCGAGAAGTGGGAAATCCGTAACTCGATTTCCGAAGCGACTTCCAAAGAAGATTCTGCAAAATTCGTTCTGAAAGAGGGCTTAGAAAATTCAACAAATTCTTTTATAGAATTGTTGTCTGAATCTAAGACTTCTGAAGAAGAATATTCTTCAACCTTCCTTCGTCCTCAACAGTGGGTGCTACTCCAAAGTAAAGGCAAATATTCATCCGAAATTTGTCCTTATACCGCTGCTTCAACGATCCTGTGAAGGTACTGGTTGACTACGGTTCGACCGTATGGTGATTTGGTAGTGCTATCCAAATACCGTGAAGGAGTGTTGTATCTTGGGAGACCAGCGTCCATTATCCCGTTAGCACCAGTGCGGGGGATGTAATTGTCTTAAGGAGATTCGTTCTAAGCGTACCTCACTCCAAATACTGTATAAGTGGATTAAGTCCTTTATACAGGGGATATACTTTATTGTATATCGAGACTGATTGGTAGTGAAAAGTGCATTTTTATCATCATATTTACCATCACATTTTCATATTTATTCATATAATTCTGCACATTTATTAAGATTTTGTGATTTATTGTGTGCAGGCCTTGAGTTCTTATTTTAATAATAAATAAAGCCTAAAAGAAGCCCAAAAGCCCATATTCAAGCCCAAGTACAAAAGTGCAAATATCAATTGTCAAAAGTGCAAATACACAAGGGCCAAAGTTGCAAATATTAAAGAAGAGGGAAGGATGGACTTCTATTCAACCTTAAACACTTGCGGGATGAGGATAAAAACTAAAAGAAGAGAAGGAAATTCGTGGAAAAGATTTGGGATCTAGGTAACTTGCTTCCCAAGTTATATCCAAATCCTAAGATGAAGAGCCGAGATTCAACTTCCAGAAGGAAACGCCCAGATGGACGGATCAGGGGAGGCCACGCGCCAAAGCGCGTGGCCAGCCGCCACTACCAGGCCGCGGAAACGCGGCCCAAGCCGCGTTTCCGCGGCATTTCAGTCTTATCCCGGGACGAGTTTTCGTGGAGGAGTTGTGTTGGGACTCTACTTCCTTCTGCACCTATAAATACCCCCTGCAGTGCAACCGAGAAGAGCGTCCGAGGCAGAGCCAGAGGGCCAAATTTAGGGTTTTAGGTTTTCTTCTTCTAGTTTAGATTTTCTTTTCTCTTTTGTAATTTCTATTTTTTGTTTTTGTAAACTGAGAGGAGATGATGTTCTCATGGAGGAAGGAGATCTACTTGTACTGAGGGTGACAATCGGTGTAAGTTTTGCTTTTCCGTCATTGTTAAATAAATCGAATCGAGGTTCGTTCTTTTTTATTATGTTATGTTCTTTTATTCTTTTTGATTCTTGTGTATCTCAGTTTTTGTTTTCTTCTATTGTTATTTCTCTCTAATGTTTTGTGAACCGTGAGATCTGATTGCTTCGAGACTGCCTAGCCAAAGAAGAGCACTTGATGGCCTATGGAGATGAACAATCCTTCTTTAGATTGTCTTTTCTTTTCATAGTGTAGGTAGCGAAGGTGGACGATCCTATACGCCATACTTACACGCCTTCCAAGACAGGGTAAGTCGTCGCGAACAGATCAAAGGTAAGCAAGGTGGAAGAGGTTTGTACGTGTTATAGTTTCTTTCTTTTTAGATCTCACACTACCATATTCTCAATTTCTTTTCTTCACTTCCATTGTAAATATCACTTCTTCTTCTCCATCTTCTTTCTTTCTAACTTAACATTAAAATAATAAAAACTTTAGAGATAACTTATTGACAAAGCTTCCATCGCTAGTCCCTCCCAGAGGATCACGACCCGCATAGCCACTGCTACCGCGGATTAGAATTGAGAACCTTGCACAACTACTTCTAAATCTAACAACTTTATTTTTGTGTGCAGGTAAAATCTTGATTAAACAATTGGCGCCGTTGCCGGGGAGGGACGGTAAGTTATTCTCTAATAAAAAAAAAAATTATTAACTAATTCTTTTATTCTTTTCTGTTTGCAGGTTTGGAGAACAGAAAAACAACAGCAGAAGTGGACATATAGCAACTCTGTGCCTCTGCCCTCGAAGGCAGAGCAGCAGAGCCTGCTACTTTGCCGCGCAAACGCGGCAATAGCCGTGGATCCGCGGCAGTAGCAGAGGACTACTGACTGAAATTTTTGCAGGTTTCTGAAACTGGCAATATCTGTGTACTTCTCTGTTAAAATTTGTTCTGTGATAACCCTGCTTACTGCTAATTAATTCAACAGTAAAATATTTGTTGTTAATGATAAAAATTGATTAGACGTTTGCATATTAGGCACGTGTCTTTTCAATTACTTTATTTTACTGTTGAAGAGTGCTGGAGCAAGGTACGTACGCATTGCATGTAGAATAGGACACATCTCTTGGTTGATTTTCATGCTTTGAGTGAATCTTATTTACATATCTTGTACACTTGCACAAAAATATCTTAAGGGCATAACCCATTAACAAGATAAGGTGGGGATTTCATCACCCTTCCTTGGCCCAAAAATCATATTCCGAGCACTCACAACCCTAACCCTAATTAAAAATTGACTAGACGTTGGCCCTAGGGACTTCTCGGACTCAATTAGGAGATTATCCTAAGGGGGAACGGTGCTGGAAGTTGACTCTTGCCAAATCAGTGTCTAGGAAGGGGATTGAGGGCCGAAAGCCCGAAGATTGGTGGTTATTTAATTAAGGAACGTCTTTGACGGAAAACCTCCCACCAATCTTGCCCTGACCTGGCTGATTAACTTGTGGTCAAAGTCTGCACCCTACCTCCCATGGACAGTCTAACCAGTTAGGAGTCGTCTAGGTCATAGGTCTATCCTAACTTAGGTTAGAATTTTTTCTTTTTTGTTTGTTTATTTGTTTGTTTTCTTTTTTTTTTTATGTTTGTGTGATATGGCATATAACAATTTTTTCAATTTTAATCCATATTACACACCTTTTTCGGATATTACCAACACGGCATATCATAATTTTGACCAACCTAGTGTGCCGGAATGGTCTTATCCAAATGTATATAACCCATGCCCCCCATCTTATGACCATAATTTCCATAACAATTTTAACTCTTCACAGAGTTCATGGGGTTTCGCTTCCCCCGAGTCCAATTTTCAACCGACTTGTCCTCCGTCTCCACCCTGTCCATAATATTCCCAAGATTCATACTCAGATCCACCCATTCAGAATAGAAAACCATCTATCCGGGAAATGATGAGTATGCATGAGTCCAAGCAACAACTACCATCAATCTTAGACATGATGATGCGTGAGTCCACCGACTCACAACTTCATCACGATGACACTTCCTTTTTCCAAGTCCAATCACAAAAGAGGCTCGAAGCCATGACTCAGGCTAGATTAGCTCATGAGCATGAACTAGATATGATGGTTCAATCTTTGCGTTCTCACCATCCGGCCAATTCTGATATCGCTGACCATTCTCTTAGAGCTGACGAACCAAGTTGCTTTGGACAACAAGATTCTACTTCAGTGCCATCATTTGAACTTGCCAAAACTTCAAATTTTGATAACTTGGCAAGTTTTTCCTTTCCTGAAATAGATCTTGAGCATGAATATGATCATGAACCCCAACTTGATGATTCAATTTTGCTTCCTGATTCAATAATGACTCCGGTATCTCCACCTGATTTCACTTCTTCCGAGTCAACATTGGATCCTGTTCTAATTCATCATGAAATTAAATCACCTATTTTTGATGATCATATTGAACTTGACCAATTTTACAATTTTGAAAGTCCCATGGATAAATTGGCAAGTTCTCATTTTGATATTGAGCTCAATGAGATATGTGACCTAGATTCTCAAATCTGTGATCAAGTTCAAATTCCCGAATCATTATTGACTCCTGTTTTGTTACCCGACTTAGGTAATCTTTTAGAGTCAGTTTTGATTTCCACACCTATCATTCCTGAACTTGAATCACCAATATTGAGTCACATTCCATTGTGGGAAGATTATTGTGGACTTGAGCTTCAACTTATTGATTTGGACCCACTTCCTGAACCCAGCCCGACTCCTGAACCCTTACTTGATTTAAGTTTCTTTCCTGAGTCGGTATTCGTTCCCGCACTTATGACGTCCAAGTCAATCATTCCATCTTTTCACTCTCCATTCTGGGACAAGGCGGTTGACACAATTGACTCTGAATATAATTATGAATTATGGAAATTTGATGGGGTGGAATTATTAAAAAATGATTATACATACATTTTAGTGGGTAATATAAGCAAGATTTCTGGTGGGTTCCCGTCGAATTCCATAAAAAGTAAATTGGGCCGCATTTCGTGGACCAATTAGACCACCACCGGAACCACCACCTTGAGGTAACTTTTGCCTTCCCTTCGTCTTTTTCATGCATATATGCATTCATTCATACATTGAGGACAATGCATGAGATAAATGTGGGGGTGGGCTTTATTTATAACATACTAACATAGTTAGAAACTAACCAAAATTTGCTAAATAAAAAAAAAAGGACAATATTTTGACTTATCTTTTGAAAGAAATCTAAGTTAGTTTTAAGGATTAGGAAAATCATGATTAGGATTTCTAAAAACTTGGTCAAAATAAATAAATTGTTGAATTTTTAAGTATAGGAGGAGAAATTGAATAAGTAGTTAGTCTTAATTTTTACCTTAATGAAATGTGCATACCTAATGCATATCTAGGATTCTAAGACGAAGACCTTTGTGCCTCATAAAAAAAAATCACTAATTAAGCTGGATACATGTGCCTCAAGAAGCATAAGTATTCATGCCTAAATGTGAGTAAATAGAATAAAGTCCTTAGTTTTGGGGCCTAGTTCACTCGAATTTGAGTTCGCGGGGTGCTTTCTCACCTGGTGCCCTAAAGCCAACCAGTTTGGGAGTCATCGACTTTAAGTTCGCTACATGGGTGGATTAGAAAGCCTAATAAAACTAAGAAATATGATATATGTATTAACACATCTAATAGTCAATTAGTTAGGTATGAGGGCCTCAAGAAGCCTTGATACTTACACAAAAGAAAATTAGATGAGTTATACATGCAAAAAAAAAATTTATTAACACATCTAATAGTCAATTAGTTAGGTATTAGGGCCTCAAGAAGCCTTGATGCTTACACGAAAGAAAATTAGATGAAGTTATAAAAATAATAAAGAGGCATGAGAGTCCAAGTTAATATACCGCAAGAAGAAGCTTGATTATAGAAGACAAATGGAAGGGAAGGAGGAGAAAAGATTCATATGCTACAATTGCCGGAAACCCAGACACATGATGGCCGATTGTCCCGATTTCAAGAAAAAGATAATCTCCTCCTTGAAGCTAAAGAGGCCGGTTGAAAAGAAGGTATACAAAGCTACTTGGGATTCAGAAAGTGAATCTGAAGATGAGGTCGACACGACAAATATGTGTTTCATGGCAAACCACCCTAGGTAACATCTCAATCACTTGATGTTGAAAATGAAATAAGTAGAGAAATGTTAGATCATGCTTTTGTTGATCTTTTAGAAAGCTATGATAATAAAAAGGTAGAGTGTTCAAAATTGAAAAAGGATGTTGAGATGCTCAAAAATCAACTTGCTATTATTTCAAAAGAAAAAGATGAAATTTCTTCTAATCTTGTTTCTACTCAAAAAGAATTTAATGCTTACAAAGTTACTTGTAAAGCAAAATTTTCAAAAATTGATGAAAAAGAAATTTCTTTGCTAAAAACTAGAATTGTTGATTTTGAAAAGGTTTTGAAGGATTGTGCTTTCAATACTAAGAAACTTGAGGAAATATTTTCAAAGCATACTTCTCATGTTAAAAATGATAAAACATCTCATGTTAAAAATTCTCATGCTCATCATGCTCACACTTCACATAACACTCATGTTAAATCCACTCATGCTCACAATTCACATGCTCACAAGTCACACACTCACTATGCATTTAAATATGGCAGAGTTTATAGATGTACTTATTGTGGTAAGAATGGACATTTAGCTAAGTTTTGTTATGACTAAATTAATAGAACAAATAATCTTGTATGGGTTCATGACACTAACTCTTTAGGACCCAAGAAAATGTGGGTACCAAAATCAAGTCCTAAATTATTTGATGTAGGTACACACCAAGGCTCCAAGACGTAAGGAGCGATGGTACCTTGATAGTGGTTGTTCAAGACACATGACATGGGATATCAACAACTTTACAACCTTATCAAGGTACGTTGAAGGTGGCACCGTCACCTTCGGAGATGACTCAAAGGGCACTATCATTGGTATAGGTAACATTCAAATTGGTGCATCTCCTATTATAGAAAATGTTGTTCTTGTTGATGGACATAAACATAATTTGCTTAGTATAAGTCAACTTTGTGATCGTGGTCTTAAAGTTATTTTTGATAATACTTCTTGCAAAATTTTTGATTGTAAAACCAATGATTGTATTCTCACCGAATTTCGTGATAATAATGTTTATATCATAGACATGCTTAATTTGGATTGTTCTACTAAATGCTTGAATGTTTTTGATGAAAATTCTTGGCTTTGGCAAAGAAGATTAGGACATGCATCTTTTGATCATCTTGCTAGGATTAATTCTAAGGAATTGGTGAAGGGTATTCCTTACTTGAAGTTTGAGAAAGACCGCATTTGTGGTGCGTGCCAACTTGAGAAACAAACTAAGTCTTACTTCAAACCAATCAATGATATCATGTCAACTAGGCCATTAGAATTAATTCATATGGATCTTTTTGGACCAACTAAAACTAAAAGCTTAAATGGTAGTAGATATGCATTTGTTTTAGTTGATGATTTTTCCCATTTCACTTGGGTTTTCTTTTTGGAAGACAAAGATCAAACTTTTTCACATTTTAAGATTTTTCGAAAAAGGGTTGAAAAAGAAAAAGGTTTTTCGATTTTGAAAATAAAGAGTGATAGAGGTGGTGAGTTTGTTAACCGACTCTTCATGACTTATTGTGATGAAAAGGGAATCAAGCATGAAATGTCATGTCCTAGAACTCCACAACAAAATGGAGTTGTAGAAAGAAAGAATAGAACACTTCAAGAGATGACGAGGACTATGATAAGTGAATATGACCTCCCTCAATATCTATGGGGCGAGGCCGTAAACACTGCATGCTACATATCAAATCGTATTTATTTGTGTAAGAATTCTTTCAAAACATCTTTTGAAATTTATCATTCTAGAAAACCTAATGTTTCATATTTCAAAGTTTTTGGATGCAAATGTTTTGTTTTAAATACTAAAGATAACTTGGGTAAATTTGATGCTAAGGCTTATGAAGCAATATTTGTTGGATATTCTACTACTAGCAAAGCTTATAGAGTATTCAATAGATCTTCACTTACCATTGAAGAATCCATGCATGTTAAATTTGAAGAATCTTATGTTGTTGTTGAGAATGTTGTAGAGATTGACCCTTTAGGTGAGGACATGGAGAAGCTATCCTTGAAGAACTCACCCATTCAAGAAGAAAAGTAAGATTCAATTGGTGAAGTTCAAAAGGATGAAGAGGAAAGCTCACAACCGCTTCCTAAAGCTTGGAGATATGCTACAAATCATCCCAAGGATTTCATCTTAGGTGATGCATCTAAAGGGGTAACAACTCGCTCCAAACTCCATGACTTATGTGGTAACTTTGCTTTCATTTCTCATCTTGAACCCTAAAACATCCTCGAAGCCGAGGCGGACTCATATTGGTTACTAGCCATGCAAGAGGAACTCAATCAATTTGAGCGCAACCAAGTTTGACACCTTGTTCCTAGGCCCCACGATAGACCAATAATTGGTACTAAGTGGATCTTTAGGAATAAGATGGATGAGTCCAAAAATGTTATTAGAAATAAAGCTAGGTTAGTGGCCCAAGGTTACATTCAAGTTGAAGGAATTGACTTTGAGGAGACCTTTGCACCCGTAGCACGGCTTGAAGTCATACGGATGACACTATCTTTTGCATCTTTTAAAATTTTTAAACTTTTTCAAATGGATGTGAAAAGTATATTTTTAAATGGTTGTATAAATGAAGAAGTTTTTGTTGAACAACCTCCCGGTTTTGTTGATCATGTTCATCCTAATTATGTTTTTAAACTTGATAAAGCTTTGTATGGATTGAAACAAGCTCCAAGAGCTTGGTATGAAAGGCTTTCTAGTTTTCTCATTTCAAATGATTTTGTTAAGGGCAAAGTAGACACAACATTATTCACTAAGCATGTTGATAATGACATTTTAATAGTGCAAATTTATGTTGATGATATAATTTTTGGTTCTACTAATGAGTTTCTTTGCAAGGAGTTTGAAAAATGTATGCAACTAGAGTTTGAAATGTCTTCAATGGGTGAATTAAATTTCTTTCTTAGACTCCAAATCAAGCAATTGCAAGATGGGATATTCATATGTCAAGCCAAGTACGCAAAGGAGCTTATAAAGAAATTTGGACTTGAATGCTCAAAAATTTGCAACACTCCCATGGAAACTACAACCAAGCTTGATAAGGATGACCAAGGAAAATGTGTTGATATTAAGTTATATAGAAGCATGATAGGTAGTTTGTTGTATTTAACGGCAAGTAGGCCGGATATCATGTTTAGTGTGTGTCTTTGCGCTAGATTCTAATCGTGTCCTAAAGAGTCCCATCTAATTGCGGTAAAACGCATCATTCGTTATATTAAGGGCACAATTGGAATGGGTCTATGGTATCCGAAAATCGAAGATTTCTCAATGACGAGTTATTTGGATGCCGACTATGCGGGTTGTAGAGTAGATAGAAAGAGTACTAGTGAAACATGTCAATTTCTTGGTAATTGTCTTGTTTCATGGTCCTCTAAGAAACAAAATTCTGTAGCTCTCTCAACCGCCGAGGCAGAGTATGTTGCCACGGGGGCTTGTTGTGCACAAGTCCTTTGGATGAAACATACTTTCCTTGATTATGATTTGGATTTTAACCATATAAAAATATTTTGTGATAATACTAGTACATACATATGACTAAGAATGCAAATCAACGTAGTAAGACCAAGCACATTGAGATTAGATATCACTTTCTTAGAGATCATTTTGAGAAAGGTGATATAGATATTGATTATGTTTCCACAGATTTGCAACTTGTCGATATTTTCACTAAACCACTTGATTTTAATAGATTTTTCTTTATTCGTCGTGAACTTAATGTTTGTGTTATTGAATAAAAATGTTTTTCTTATCCCTTTTTAATGTATGACAAAAAGGGGGAGAATGAGTTTATATGGAAATATAAGTTTATATGGTTTTAGTTCCATATGAGTTTATATGCTTTTGGTTTTTGCAAAAGTGTTTTTATGAATTCTTGTATTTTGAGTTTAAGTGTCTTGCAAGTGTTTTATGTCTCATGGTTTTTAAGTCTCATGGCTTTTGCTTGCAATTCACCTCTCTTTTATTTGTTTTGTATAGCATAATTTGAGGGGGAGCTTTCACCTCCCCTATATTTTTTATCATAGCATATTTGTTTTGTCATCATCAAAAAAGGGGAGATTGTTGGCCCAAAAGGTTACACTCTCCAATTGTTTAGAGTTTTGATAATAACAAAACAAATAAGAGCTATTTGGTACTAATAAGTTTGTTCAAGATAAGTTTCAGGTTTGTACCATGTTTGGAGGGCATTGCTTAGCTTTTGCAAGAATTTCTAGGTTCATGGAGCATATAAGGCAAATGGCAAAGTAAGGAAGGAACATAGAAGAGAAGGCTCTAGCAAGGCATTGCTTGGCTCAAGACTTCATTTTGGCTCAAGAAGACTTTATTAGATTTGTTTTTAGTTTTATAGTTTTGTTAAAGAATTGTGAATAGGTTTGAAGCTTAAAGTTCCTACACACACATTTTTGTACACATGTATTTCCTAGAAATATTCCCTATAAATATATACAAAATATTTTAATGCAAAGCCTTTTGATTATAAACTCAATTTTGTATATTATACATTGTTCAATTCAAAACTATTTTGTTAGATATCAAAATCTCCTCAAAATTCTGTTTCAGTTTCTGTTTTTGGCCTGATCCGGTCGACCGACACTATGTCAGGTCAGAACGGTCGACCGACCCAGTCGACCGGACTTCTGGCAGTTTTGGTGCGTGCATGTTTGCACGTTTCCCGGTCGACCGGAGCCCTTCGGTCGACCGGGCGGCTGGTCGACTGAAGTGCAGTTGCTCTCTGTTTGTGACCGGTCGACCGAGCGGTCGACCGAGAGCCTGCAACGGCTCTTTCATTTGAACCCCGGTCGATCGACCGGTCGACCGAGAGAGTCGTTTCTGCCATAACGGCTAGTTTCTAAACTTGGTTTAAATTTGTCTTTTTCTTCTCTAAATGAGTTTAAATGATATTTTCTGGACCTAATACTTCCTAATTACCATTAAGTGGGTTTACTCTTTAATCCCTAGCCCTCTCCTATAAATAGGGGTGATTAGGGAGAGATTTCTTTACTACAAAAATTTACAAAAGATTCAAAAGTTTAAGGCATTCAAAAGAGTTTTTGTTCTTAGTTTTTGTGCTGAAATTCTCTCTCATTTTCTGAAGTGTTTATTTCAAAACTCTCTGATTTTCATTTTCTTTTTCCACTTACAATACTAGAGCTTCTATCCTACTCATTATTCTACAAGGCTTTTGTAAGGGAAAAGAATTTTTCAAAAGAGAGTTTGTGGTCTTTTGATCACTAAGAGAAAACTTGTACTTGAGATTATGGAGTTGGGTACTCCGTTGTGAATGTAATTCTTTGTGAAGTTATAGTGGTTAGAAATCCTTCTGGGTGAAGGCGGGGACGTAGAGCTGGGTGCTCGAACCTCGGAAAAATTCTCGGTGTTTGCGTTTGGTTTACTGCTCTTATTTCTTGCTCTACTTTCATTACTCTTATTACTTGCTCTCTACATTCATTGCTATATTCACTTGTTTCATATTCATATTGTCAATCTTATACTTATACAATAAGATTGCATTGTGCACCTCAAACTCTTATCTAGAACTCTTATCTAGAGGAATCACGAGGAAGGAGTTCAGAGCCCTTCACGTGGTATTCGGCTTCTAGTCTTGTTTTGGGTGATTGTTGCATCATAAATTTTTAATTGTGCATTGATTAGCATTATCACCTATTCACCCCCCCTCTAGGTGATTTCAAGCCTGATATACATGAATCAAAGGAAACAACATGAATTAAAGAGCAGGAATACTGATAATCATGAAGAGGGAAGCTCCAGGCCACTCACAAGGCGTGCGATCTCCACGAACACCTAAGCAATAAAGTAAACATCCAATATATGGAAGTGCAAATCCAGAGTCATCAGAAAGCGACCTAATGAGTGTTCAAGAAAAAGGAAAGGTGCTCATGCATGTAAACAGTGTGTACATGAAATGATAACATACACTGGAAGGGAAGACATGAATAAAACATTAATAAGAAGAGAATATGATATAATAAATTTCAATCAGCATAGTACAAGTATCATGGTAACATGCAATACCTAACTTTAGGAGTAATGAGATATATCTAGTATACAATCAGGTGTCAGATGTTTATATATGAGTACAATCATATGAAGACAGCCAATTATATTACATAATACATTTTTTTTATTAATTATGTCAACGATCACTAATTGCCACCTGTAATAGACACATCCCACACTACTCCTACAACACGTGTCAATCAGGTTCCTAAGTTATTGAAATTGATTGGTTGGAGATAATGTTTGTGTTTTAAGTGGGTCCCGTGCATACCCAGGACCACGGCACAGACTCCTTGTGCTGAACCAAGTCCTACCGCAAGGTAATCAGGTAATATATATAACAAGTCGGGTACATGAATAACATGTATAACAGGAATAAGAATAGGAACAGGATGGGGTGCAGCCACTCGACGGTAACCCTGTAGTGGAACCCTCTTTCGACTGCGCAACCTATATCCTAGGTCCATCCAAAATACAGACGTTGTCTGCTCCATCAAATTTTCTAATCCCGGTATAAGTTGTTTAATGTCATGTTATTAGTTATCAAGATTATTTAATGTACATGTTACCTAGATCATTAGGATAACTCGATGAGGGCAACGGTAACAACATCAACAGTGTAATCAGGATACCAGTATAACAAGATATATGATGTTAGTGAACAGGATAAGTAAAACGATGTTGTTACCGTATAACAATATTTCCCAATAGTCAAATAACATGGACATGATAGTTCAGGTAGGTGTCATGTATAACCAATCAAGTTTTCAAGTGGTATCAAGATGTCCAGGACTAAGAATATTATGCAAGGTTTATTAAAAGAGATATAAAATCATACACAAGGCAATTTATTTTGTATTTAATACTTGTAGACGTGTACCAGTAACTAACAGGCATGAACCATAATTAAGTTTGAACAATTATTTAAATGTAAAATATTATTAATTGAAATAGGCAGGATAAAACACTCACGCGAAATAATACTGAATACTCAATAAGTAAATAAAGAACTCTCACATGAAATGACGCAGATTTGGATCCAAATTGCCGTTTGGTTTTCACTGCACGAACTGGTACAGATCTCCGGATTATCTCATAAGTGGGTCTTCGTATCGCCAGTGTAACGGGTCCATACCGGGCACAACTCCGAATCCCCCGTAACGGGTCCAGATCTCACCAAACGGGTCCGTACCGCTATAACGCGCAACCATACCCACATAATATACTAGTACATACACATAGACGTACTCATGTATACACCCAAGCATATGTTATATATACATAAATTTATATACATACTCATCTATGCATACACACGCATGCCAAAACACATGCATAGTTTAATAGCACTTATGCATGCATCATCAACACACCCAAATAATGATATACATAATTATATATATTATATATATAATCTCACCCATTAAATAACACACAATATAATTCAACACCCATATATTTATATATATGTACATACTAACCCACGCAAGCACATGCAGATAGTGCACCAAAATTAACTTATGCACTCCAATTGAAATATACAGAGGGAGAGAAAAAACTCATAGCAAGGTTAGGGCATGGCCAAGGGTGGCTCAGGCGTGCCAATGGAGGCTGCGGAGTAGAAGAAGGTCACCGGAGGTCATCAGAGTCTCTGGTGAAGGTGCTCGCACTCGTCGGTGGCGATCGGTTGTGACTCACGGAGAGATGGAAGATTACCATGGTGGAGAAGAAGGCCATGCATGGATTCGTGCTTGGAGTGCTAGCCATGGTCGTGGACTACGGTGGAGGAGGTGAAGAAGGGTCAATGGCTCACCGAAGAGCTCGCGGAGAAGAACAGGCCGTTGCGGAGTGGTCTGAGTTACCATGGCTTGCGGTCGATCATGGAAAAACTCGGCTGGGAGTGTCGAACAGGGGGGATAGAGAGATAACACCACACACATACTAATATCAATACACACACACATGTATGTGCATTAAAATCACACTCACACACCCTTCCATGCAAACACACCCATGCACACATAAATTACACCTACATCACATGCATGCAAGTATATACATATTTACACACACCTTCTTAGTAATCATGCAAGCACTAATACAATTAAACACAGAGAGAGAGAGGAAAGGGAGGAAGGGACTCACAGCCGAGGTGATGACTGTCGACAACGGTGCTCACCGAAGAAGGCAGACGATGGCAGAGGATGCGGAGGAGAGGTGATGAGCCCGAGGTCCGACGGAGAAGATGTGGAACCCGCGGATCTCGCCGAAGGGGCTCGGATCGCTGCTGAAGAATTTGAATCCCAATACTGAAAAACAAAGCATGCCTGACTCTGGCATCAAAAGATCTCCCCATCCCATTGCTGCTCCTCCCCATCCCATTGCTGCTCAGACTTAGAGAGCTGACCTACCACACCGAACATGCCACCAAAATTGGGAAATAATATACTCCGCAAGCTTCTTCTTCTCTTGGTGCGCCTTCTGATTAGCCTCTAATATTGCATAATTTTTACCACATTTGCACATTTATCTTATATAAAATACTGCTAATAATAGTTTGCTTGTGTGATCCTAGGTCCATGGTGTGCAATGAAGAAGAAGACCCTAAATCACCATTTAATGGGTGATTAAAGGCCTACAAAGTAGCCATTGACCTTAGGAGGAGATTCTGTCAGACTAGGGAGATCAAATCCAAAATCCAGACAGTACATCTGACAGGAGACCGAAGCGACACTGTACAGCAGGTTGTGTTGCGCGCGCCGCTTCAGTACAGCCGTGAAAACGCGGCTCTGGCCGTGTTTTCACGGCCGTACTGGCGCGGCCGCACCAACATTTTGGGCCAGAGATTGTCCCCCTGGCCCCCTTTCTCTTGGTGCCTATAAATACCCCCTTGGGGGTTCTTCAGTGAGATATCCAGAGTTTAGGAGTTATTGTTATTTTATTTCTAGGAGTTGTAGTTATTTTTATGTTTTCTTCTTCTTCTAGTTAGTTTAGCCATTAGAGTGAAAGAGAGATAGTGTGTATAAGTTGTATTTGAAGGTGACAAGTTTATACAAGTAATACTTCTCTTTCTTCTTTCTATTTACTTGGTGTTTTGCCATTTACTTTTACTTTCTTGTTTTAGTGTAACACTCCTTCTCTTACTTCTTCTCTCTTGTTGTTTTCTTTTCTTAATCATGTCTAACTAACTCTTTCATTGTATGGCTAACTAACTACTAACCCACTAAACTCAAACAACTTGATTGATAACCCAAATGAGTCAATAGTGTCAAACAAGCATTGTGCAAATGAGAGCTATAACATCTTAAGACAAGGGTTCTAACTCTAACTTACCTACAAGTATTTGCTCTCTTATATTTTATGCTTAATGGGTTTTTGATGATCTATAGATTGTAAACTTTGCTTGTCTTTGTAAGTAGAGATATTCCTATTAATCTTTACCGATACCATTTGTGCACTTGTTTCTTCCGTTATTCTCGCCTTCGATTGGATCTTGATAAGGGAATGTTAAAGTTTTGCCGTGTAAAGCTAAGTTAAAGGAAGGACTTTCATTCGGTCTCCAACGTGAATAGTTCCTATGCATAAAGGTTATGCTTGCCTATGATCTATCATGAGGCTACATCTTCAAGAAGTTAGAGATTAATGGGAGCACTTAGTAGAAAGTTAGCCATGCGTTTTTATCATTGAGAAAATCCACTTTTACAAAACATCAACCAAATCTTTGAAACATCATTTGTTTTCTTTTCAATTCTTTATTTGAAATAAAGATTTTTCTCTTCACTTTGAACAACAAAGCCGCATCAAAGCTTTCATCGCTCTCCCTCCTTGTGGATATGACCCGTATAGACACTTTGCTAGTATGGAAGAATCACAAAAGTAGTAACATCGAACCACATTCTTTTACTTATATTTGTGCATGCTTTTTGGTGATCAAATTTTGGCGCCGTTGCCGGGGAGAGAACGACTTTATTGTTCAACACTAAAGATTTTTCTTTGTTTTTATGTGTAGGAGAAGTACTGAGGAGCTAACTATCAAGGGAAGCAAGAGTGGTGGCCAAAGACATTGCACGAGGAATTTATTTGCCCTCGGAAAATTCGTGTAAAAGTAAATTTCTCCGATTGAAGTACTAACAAAAGCTCTTCTACAGGGTTGGCGAAAATCGCTCAAATTGCTTTCTCAAATTTTTAGTTCATTTGTATGCTTCACCTTATACATTTGTAATAAACTCAACAGAAATCCATTTGTTGCTAAATTCAAAATCGAATTAGACTCTTGCATTTAGGGCACGTGTCTATTTTAATTCATTTCAATTTCTGTTAAAGAGTGCTGGAGAAAGGAACGTGTGCATTCATATAGAATAGGACCAACATTTTGGAGTGATTTATCGCGTTGAGTGTTATCTTGTTGTGAATATACTGTACACTTGCACAATTGACATTAAGGGCAAAACCCAAATAAATAAGATAAGGTGGGAATTTCATCACCCTTCCTTAGCCCAAAAATCATGTCCAAGTTCACTCACACAACCCAAGCCTTAAGTAAAAACTGATAGACGTTGGCCCTAGGGACATCTCAGACTCACTAAGAGATTAACCAAGGGTGAAAATTGCGAGAACTATACTCGTGCAAAATCAGTGTCTAAGGAAAGAGGATCAAAAGGTTAAGCCTCAAAAGCTCTATGGTTTGATGTAATTAAGGTCCGTGGCTCACGTCCTGATACTTCCCACCGAGTTTTGCCCTTTCCTGACAGATTAGCTTGTAGTCGAGTTCCTGCAACAACCTCCCCCGGAGAATCGACGACTTAGGAGTCGTCTAGGTCCAGGTACCGTAGACTAAGGCTTTGTGGTTGTTTTTCTTTCTTTTGTTTGTTGTTTATTCTTTTCGATTGTTTTATTATTTGTACATTGTTTGTGGTGTGCTACATGCAAGAGTGGGTGATAGATCCTAAAACTTTCAAATTAACCAAAAACACTTCTCTACCCCTGCATCCAGAACTGGTGATGGCTTCGCTACTGGACAGGTTTTACCCGATCAGAACCTCATTGCTGTCTTGTATAAAATTTCATGAGGCGAATGGTAACAACTTCGAGTTAAAACCCCAATTCATCAACACTCTTTTAAAGTTTCATGGTTTAGAATTAGAGGATGCATACTTCTTTGTTAGGAAATTTGAAGAAGTATTCCTTATGATGCGCATTCCCCAGCTAGGAGACGATGCCGTTAGGTTACATTTCATCCCCTTTTCCCTAAACGACCTAACTAAGAAATGGTTATACAGTTTGGCGGTAGATTCAGTTACAACTTGGGACGATTTCATCAAGGCCTTCTTGAAGAAATTCTACCCAATTCACAAGACTGCCGTCATCAGAAAGAACATCATGCAGTTTAGGCAAGAACAGAGTGAACCAATCTGGAGATACTTTGAGCGATTCAAAGATCTCTTAGCTTAGTGCCCTCATCACGGTGTAGAGAAATAGCGTTAGTACCAGGTTCTCTATGATGATTTGTATTATCAAATGAAAATCCTGTTAGAAACCATGTGTCAGGGGGGTTCTTGCAAAAGAATGAAAATCAGGGTTGAGATTTATTTGAGGATCTAGCTGAGAAAACCCTGCAATGGGAACCAACCTCAAAAAAAATAAGAAATTCACAGTCGATAGCTTCGAAAGGAGGGCTCCTATTCTCAGAATCATCCATAGTTGCTGAACCTAAGATCGTAACCCTGATGAGAAGAATAGAGGCTTTAGAAACAAAAGAGCCAGCCAATGTCAACCAAATCAACCACCACCAATTCACAATCCGGGTTGTTCATACTATCAGGCACCGAACCATGTTTTGAGGAGTGTCCTATTTTCCATACTCAGCAAGTGCACCGAAACACATAAATGCGGCCTATTCACGACCGCAACACAATTCCTACTCGCAAACTTACAATCCCAGTTGGAGAAGTCACCCAAATTTCTCTTGGGCCCAGAACAGTTCTCCCAGGCCAAAATTTTCCAATAGTTTTCACCATTCCACTCATCAAACAAATTTCCCCAGTCAAGCTCCATCTTCCTCCTTTCAAAGTTCACTAATAGAAAAGAAATTCAGTAAATTGGAGGAGAGCATGGAGGTTTTTATGAAGTCCCAAACTGCCTTCATGCAAAATCAGGGACAAACATTGAGCAACCATTCATATGCCATATCGAGATTGAAAATGCAGATGAGTCAATTAGCTAGCTCTCTAAGTGAAAGACCAAAGGGCACTTTACCTAGTCAGCTGCTAGTCAACCCTAAGAATTCCAATCAAGCTTACGAAGTTCAAGATCCTTAGATCAACCAGTGCAATGTTGTTCACACACTCTAATCTGGAAAGAAGGTAGGCAACCAGGTCTATCAATAGAAAAATCTTGTCCACATTGATCCTACTCTTGCCTCCACATCTGCTAGCTCTTCTAAATCTACTCTCCAAACGTCTAACAAGGACACAGCTGCTGAGAAAGTTCATAAGCTTGTAGCACTCTTTCCTAACAGGCTTAGGAATAATAATAAGAACATGCACATGGAGAAGATACTTGAGATGTTTAACCGAGTCAAACTGAATGTGCCTCTTCTTGATGCTATCCAACAAGTCCCAGTCAATGCAAAATTTTTAAGGACATATGTACAAAAAGAGAAAGACAAATGTGCCCAAGAAAGTGTTCTTGGCACCCAACATATGCGAAATTCTGTCTGGTCCCATTCCGGTGAAGTACAAAGATCCCAGATGTTTCACAATTTCCTGCACCATAGGACAAACAGAAATTAGCAGAGCACTACTTGACCCGGGAGCAAGTATCAACTTGCTACCTCTCTCAGTATACCAGCAACTTGAAATGGGCGAGCTGAGTCCAACTCAAGTCACCATTCAGTTAGCAGACCGATCTGTGAAAATCTCCAAGGAGAAAATCACAGATGTCCTTATACGGGTCGGGGATTTCATCTACCCGTTGACTTCATTATGCTTGAGACCCAACCCGTGTCAAATCCGCAGTCTCAAACTCTAGTCATCTTAGGGCGCCTATTCCTTACTACAGCCAATGCCATAATCAATTGTAGGAACGGGTCCATGCGATTAACCTCAATGTTTTCAATCTTGGAAGACTACCCAGGGATATAAATGATCAAACTTTTGAGGTCAATTCCATTGAAAATTTGACCAGTGAGCATGAAGAGAGCATGGAGATGGAAACAGAGAGTGAGTTCGATCTGGAGTCTGAGGATTTCAATCTGGATCAGATCATAGACTCAGCAGTAGACTGGACATCAAGCCCAAGTGTACCCCATCACGGGACCGAAACTCCAGATATCACCTCCAATGAATCAATACCTTCCCTAGAGTTAAAAGCCTTACCTGAACACCTCAAGTACACCTACTTGGGCGGAAGAGAAACCTTGCCAGTTATCATAGCATCCCTTCTGACTGAGCAGCAAGAGGACAACTTGATATCTATTCTGAAGAGACATAGGAAAGCCATTGGATTGACCATGAAAGATATCAAGGGGATAAGTCCGCAATAGTTCAACATAGAATTCACTTAACCGATGAAGCAATACCCAGAAGGGACCCACAGCGCAAGCTTAACCCACTCATGCAAGAGGCTGTAAAAACAGAAATTTTGAAACTGTTAGACAATGGGATCATTTATCCCATTTCTGATAGCCAATGGGTTAGCCCGGTTCATCCGGTCCCCAAGAAAGCTAGTTTAACGGTAGTAGAGAATGAGCAGAAAGAGTTGGTACAAACAAGATTACCTACCAAGGTTCGTGTTCATGTTGACTATAAAGTTGAATGCAGCCACTCGTAAGGACCGCTTCCCGCTACCCTTCACGACCAAATGTTTGAACGATTGGCTGGACACGAATACTATTATTTCCTAGATGGGTACTCAGGATACAAATAGATTCCCATTACTACAGAAGACCAGGAGAAGACTACGTTCACCCGCCCATTCGGAACCTTCGCTTACCGACCCATGCCCTTTGGATTGTGCAACGCTCCCGTAACATTCCAATAGTGTATGCTCAGTCTGTTCTCCGACATGGTGGAACGTTTTCTAGAGATTTTTATTGATGACTTCTCTATTTGTGGAGATTCATTTGATCAGTGTCTTCATCATTTAGAGTTAGTTGTATAAAGATGCAAGGAGAAGAATCTAACTCTAAACTGGGAGAAATGTCACTTCATGGTGAGACAGGGGATTTGTAAATACACCTAGAGGGGCGTGAATAGGTGCATGGCTGATCTAATGACAAATGATGCGGAATTAATACCTAATGCAACACACTTAGTGTAACCAAAGAGTGTAGCCGAATTTTCGGTGAAGGGCTCTGGACTAACTCCTCTTGATTCCTCTAAATAAGAGTTCAGGTGCTATATGAAGCTCTCTTAGTTCAACACAAGTGAGGCACACAATCAATAATAAGCATGTATATGATATGATCAATATGATACAATGTACAATATAAGAGAGAGTTTAGAGATAGTGGATCAATCGCAAACACCGAGATATGTTTCGAGGTTCGAGCCACTGCTCTACGTCCCCGCCTTCACACAGAAAGATTTTCACTATACGTCCACACAGGACTCCCACACAGGGAACCTTGAGGATTTGACAAATATAAATTAAGAGTACACAACTCCTCTCTCTCCAACAAACAACCTCTGCACAAGAGGCTAGGCACAACAACAATCATCTCTACACTTAGAGGGATAAGGCACTAAGCCAAACAGCCATAATCACCTCACACTAGAGGGATAGGCACAAAGCCAACACTCCAACATTCACCCCTACACTTAGAAGGATACCAACAAAACCAAAGCACAACCTCCACAATCACCTCTACATAAGAGGGATAACAACAAACACAAAGAAGGTTACGACTTTTGGTGATCTCAAAGACCACAAACTAATTTTCTCACGAAAACAAAGATCCTATAGATAGGATATAGATGATAGCTCAAGTGTGAGAAAATAAGGTGTTTCAAAAACAAATCACAAAGAAAAATACTTGGGAAAACAACTAGAATAAGATAGAAATGAAGATCAAAACCAATATCCCAAATACTCTATTTTTCTTTGAATTTTTCAACCCTTGAAAACAAAATATAGATAAATCTTTTAGCCCAAAAACTCTTGAAAACTTCTTGCTAAAACACTTATAAACCTGGGAAAATTTGCTCTTGAAATTCTTGATGAAAATAGCCCAAAGGCATGGGTATTTAGAACCCATTCCAAAAACTAGCTGTTATGCCAAATCAGCACCTGAGGCTACTGTCGGTCGAGCTCCCGGTCGACCGGCCAACGGTCATTTTTTTGACCGTTGAGTCACGGTCGACCGGGGCCAGAACCAGAGAGTAGAGCTCTCTGGTCGGTCGACCGCCCGGTCGACCGGGGCTAGATTCAAAAAGCAAAGCTCTCTGGCCGGTCGACCACCTGGTCGACCGGCCCACTAGCCAAATAGGTTGTACACGTTTATGCACATCGGTCGACCGGTCCGGTCGACCGGCAGACAGCCTGGTCAAACAATTATAGGGATTAAAATTTGGACTTTTTACCTTCAACAAAATCCCATAAAATCACATAAATTCTACAAAAATAAGTTCTAATTAGATTTTTGAATAACAAATATGTGTGACTAAAATTCAACACATATTACAAACTATTTGAACTATTTTTGTGATATTGAAATTTGGCTTAAGCACAAAATTAGTATTTTCCAAAAACCAAACTTTGAAATGGAAATCCGATTTTTCCAAAACTTATCTAAATATAAAAACATGATATTGAAATAAATTTGAAGCATATTGTATATGGATAGAATCCAAATACATATAAGATATACATCTATGTTTTTGACATGAAATCCAAAAGTAAGTTTTGTTTAAATACAAAACTCCAAACTCATGATATAGATCATCAAAATAAGTTTTTGTAAATAGATGAAGTATAGATGTATATAGATCAAATCTAATATACATTAAACCATGTAAACTGGTTTTGATTTTATCTATTTATGAAAAACATATATATGAAAATGAAACGGTTAAACCGAAAAACCAAACACATGAAACTTGTGTGTGTGTACTTGAGCATATCAATACTTTCTAATCTTTACACAAGATCTAAACATACTAAACTAAACAAACCGAGGTCTTCTTGTCTCCAAGCCGACTCGATCCAAACGCGATCCAATGAGCTTGACTCCAACCGAGTGCAATATGCGATCTTGACGCGCGAGCTCTTGAATCTACATGTGTTATCTCCCAAAACTCCTTTGTTGAAGCTTATCACCTACTAAGATCTTGATCAAATATCTGAGACTAATTAAATACAAGATCATTAGTAAACTATAACTACATGAGTTAATCATCATCAAAACTAGAGCAATGGGCTTTTGGGCCAACAATATCCCCTTTTTTGATGATGACAAAACTCGTGGAGTTATATATGCATGGATTAAAGTTAAGCTTCATAAAAGCTTCCCCCTTAACTCATGCATAGCAAGAAACATAAAGATATTCAATGAAATGCCTAAACCAAACAAAACATATATGCATAAACAAATCAATAAAGTCCAAATACTTCTCCTTCTTTTTGTAAACATATATGCATAAACAACAAATATATAGACATGCATATATAAACTCTAGAAATATCTCTCCCCCTTTTTGTTAATTCATCAACAAAGGGGCGAAAATATATCAAACAATAAGATTATTATGCGATATAACATTCATGAAGAGGAGAGGTGTAAAGTTAACTCCCACTGCATACATGCATTTATATGAAAAGAGATGACTAGACCCAAGCCACATAAAGCATAATATACAATGTATAAGTGGAGATATGAAGCTCTCCATTATACACATGTACTACATACTAAAGAGAGATCAATCACTTCAATATGAAAAGTACACTCAACATGAATCTATATATAGAGAAGATGTTAAGCTTCCCTTACATATAAGTAATATATATCAAAACATTATGAAACCTCTTTAAAACAAAATTTTTGATAATAATGAAAGTGTGTAGGGGGATACCAATAGAAAATATAGATCCCAATAGTAAATGTTGTTACCAATTAAAAATGAAACATTGTAAGTTTTTTGATACCAATAAAATATACGGATTGTAAGTTTGATACCAATTGAAACCAAATTGTACCAATTGAAAATATCTTGTAAATTTTGATACCAATTGAAAGTGAAAACCAAATTTTGGTAAATACAAATCATTTTGCAATAAAAATACCAAATTGATAATAATACCAATTTAAGATTATTGATACCAATATTGAAAATGTTAGCATATATCAAAATAAAATACTTTTCATCATAAAGAATGGGAGTAAGATACCAATTGAAAAATAAAACCGACTGAAAGATAAATCACGAGTATTTCTCCCCCTTTATGAAATACTAATAAAAACAATGCATAGGCTCGTATAAGATACCAATTGAAAAATAATTATCATTATGGACTAAATCAAGCTTAGCATAAACTTAATTTGTGCTTTAACAATGTAAAGATATTGTAAAACACAGTCAAATTATATATATGTATGAAATAAAAATACCAATTGAAATTAAGGCATACATATATAGAAAGCATATATGAGTATACAAACATATAAAATATCAATTGTGATACCAATTGAAAAAATAATGAGGATTAAGTGTATAACTCATACCTACCACCCTTTTCATGCACATGTTTAAATAGATTTTTAATTAGGGGCAAACAAGGCATGGTCTCCCATCCGACCGCCATCTAAAGGTGGGGTTTTCAAAAAAATAGGATTTGAAAATAATTTTAGCATATTTGAAAACTCTACCAAGTGAAGAATATGAACTAGTTTTATGATAATCTTGTAAACTAGTACGAAGTCCTTCAAGTAAGAAATAAAAATAAGAATATATCTATAAAAATATGTAAGTCACACGATGATTGACACTCAAAGTCTATAAAGTACATATATAGCTCATGAAAACAAAAATCATGAGTAAACGAGAATAATGTGAGTATAAGAATCATGTGATCAATAAAATCATGGAAATAGGTAATTAAGCTCATATAAATAAGAAATCATCAAAACTAAATACATTTCATGGTATATGTATGTTTTTGTTGAAACTACAAGTATACATACATATCTCTAAATACAAATGAGTCCATATAGAGAGTTTGCATGAAAAGCAAATGAATCAAGGGTATACATGTATATCTAAAGTTTTAAACAAGATTAACATATACATGAAGCTAAACATACTATTATGAAAACATATACAAAATAGGGAATATAAGTTAAAATGCACGGATCGTCAAAACTAGGTTTTACTAGTACATCAAATGAGCACAAATGAGCAATTAAGTACAAACATAGAAAAAATCAAATGTGGCTCATTAGTTGTACAAGTATATACACAAGTTTTAATGAAAACTATATCTAAACATGTAATCAAAACCATGAAGTGAAAAAATCATAAACGTAAGTCAATATGATCATTATGTAAATGCACGTGCTTTTAGAGCTAGCATATACAAAGTAGTTAAACACTAGTGAGAACACAAAGTATGAATTCATATGAACATGAGTGTATCTCAAATACTACATATGTATATCACAAGTCTAATTAACATGACATTTAACATAATAATCATGAAAAATCAAAACATGTTAAAATCATCAATAAGAGCATGTAAACTAAATAAGGAGTTAGAGATAATTATCAAAACCAATAGGGCTAATCTCTAGGTCTCCAAACCATGGTGGTCCTCCCACCAAAGTTTCCTTGAAAGTGATGCATCCAAAAGTGTCACCATATAGCTCGGAACGCATTCACCTCAAGATACCATTACCTCTCACGTCATGTGAGAGCCCACACCTACATCAAATAAAATAGGAGTGGCTTTTGGTACCTATACCTTGGTCCATGGGGGTTAGCACCTTTCCTAACCCAAACAAATCTATTTGTAAAATTTGAATCACTTAATCTATCATAACAAAATTTTGCAAGGTGGCCCTTACGTCCACAATGTGTACAAGTGTACACATGAGCATACATTGAATCATGTGTGTGAGCATGATGAGCATGTGTAAGCCGTGTATGGTGTGCATGCATATGAGGAATATATTTCTTGCGAAACATGAATTCCAAACGTGTGTGGTTCATGGCACATTGGCTCAAAGTGGAGCCCAAACAATCAACATTCTTCTTTAACATGATTATATCATTTTCAATATTTGAAGAAGTGAAGCATGCAATAGATACACTTGATGGTGATGTTATACTAGTATGGCAAACATGAGAAGACAAATCATTTTTCAAAGATTGATTTTCCTTTGAAACCAAATCTAGTTCTCTTGAAATAGAAATAATTTTATTTTTTAAAGAATCATTTTCTTTTGAAATAAGATCAAGTTTTGAAGACAAAACTTCATTTTTCTTCAAAACATCATTACAATCCTTTTTATTTTTCAAATTTTTTTTCATTTAGAGCAAGTTCAAGTTGGGATTTCAATGAGTCCCTTTCATTTGAATCTCATCTCTCTCTTATAAAACAATGTCAAGTTTAGAAGAAAATTTTTATTTTCTTCTTTTATTTTAAAAGTTTTCTTTTTCAAAAGTTTGTATTTTTCTAACAAGTTTTCACAAACAATAGATAATTCTTCATTCAATGCATCAATATCCATATAGTCATCACCTGAAGAATTAGCACAATCATCTAGATGAGTTTCTGAGTTTACCTCAAGGGAGTCATTCCCTTAGACCATGTAGCAAGCTTCATCGGACTCATCCACCACGGTTTCTTTCTCTACAAGATTTGTCGCTTGTAGCTTTGGAGAGGTCAATGTGTTCCACACTGTAAAAGCGGAATCACAATGAGAAATCATAGATAAATATTCTTTGCTAAGAGTGCGTCTAAGTGCCTCTAGGGCTAATGCATTGGCTTCTATATGCTTGTTATTACCAAGATAGGATTTCTTGATAGTAGTAAGGTAAACATGCATTCCTAGGGTTTTAAGGTGCATACTCATCTTAAGCTTCCACAAATCGATCTTAGAAACATCAAACATGGGAGGGGCAAGGTAATCCAGGAGTGTGTGTAAATAAGTATGTGTGCAAATGCAAATACTAGATTAGCTAACCAAGATCTCACTCCTAGGTGGTTAAACCTAATGTCATGAGCGTAGGCTCTGATACCAATTGTAAATACACCTAGAGGGGGGTGAATAGGTGTATGGCTAATATAATGACAAATCATGCGAAATTAATACCTAATTGCAACACATTTAGTGTAACCGAAGAGTGTAGCCGAATTCCCGGTGAAGGGCTCTGGACTAACTCCTCTTGATTCCTCTAAATAAGAGTTGAGGTGTTATATGAGGCTCTCTTGGTTCAAAACAAGTGAGGCACACAATCAATAATAAGCACGTATATGATATGATCAATATGATGCAATGCACAATATAAGAGAGAGAGTTTAGAGATAGTGGATCAATCGCAAACACCGAAATATGTTTCGAGGTTCGAGCTACTGCTCTACGTCCCCGCCTTCACACAGAAGGATTTTCACTATACGTCCACACAGGACTCCGACACAGGGAACCTCCACTGAGGATTTGGCAAATACAAATTAGGAGTACACAACTCCTCTCTCTCTCCAACAAACAACCTCTACACAAGAGGTTAGGCACAACTACAATCACCTCTACACTTAGAGGGATAAGGCACAACAACCTCTACACAAGAGGCTAGGCACAACAACAATCACCTCTACACTTAAAGGGATAAGGCACTAAACCAAACAACCACAATTACCTCACACTAGAGGGATAGGCACAAAGCCAACACTCTAACATTCACCTCTACACTTAGAGGGATACCAACAAAACTAAAGCACAACCTCCACAATCACCTCTACACAAGAGAGATAACAACAAACACAAAGAAAGTTACAACTCTTGGTGAAAGACCACAAACCAATTTTCTCACCAAAATAAAGATCCTATAGATAGGATAGAGATGATAGCTAAAGTGTGAGAAAACAAGTGTTTGAAAAATAAATCACAAAGAAAAATACTTGGGAAAATAACTAGAATAAGATAGAAATGAAGATCAAAACCAATATCGCAAATACTCTATTTTTCTTTAAATTTTTCAACCTTTAAAATTAAAATAAAGATAAATCTTTTAACCCAAAAACTATTGAAAACTTCTTGCTAAAACACTTATAAAGATGAAAAAATTTGCTCTTGAAATTCTTGATCAAAACAGCCCAAAAGGATGGGTATTTATAACCCATTCCAAAAGCTAGCGTCATGCCAAATCAGCAGCTGAGGCTGCTGTTTGTCGACCGCCCGGTCGACCGGCCAACGGTCATTTTTCTGACCGTTGAGCCACCGGTCGACCGCCCGGTCGACCGGGGCCAGAACCAGAGAGCAGAGCTCTCTGGCCGGTTGACCGCCCGGTCGACCGGCCCACTAGCCAAACAGGCTGTGCACGTTTGTGCACATCGGTCGACTGGCCCGGTCGACCGACTCCTGACTCGGTCGACCGTCCGGTCGACCAGCAGACAGTCTGGTTAAACAATTATCGGGATTAAAACTTGGACTTTTTACCTTTAATAAAATCCCATAAATTCCATAAAAATAAGTTCTTATTAAATCTTTGAGAAACAAATATGTGTGACCAAAATTTAACACATATTACAAACTATTTGAACCATTTTTGTGATATTGAAATTTGGCTTAAACACAAAATCGGTATTTTTCAAAAACAAACTTTGAAATAGAAATCCGATTTTTCCAAAATTTGTCTAAATATAAAAAATAATATTGAAACAAATTTGAAGCATATTATATATGGATAGAATACTATATCCATATAAGATATATATCTATGTTTTTGACATGAAATCTAAAAGTAAGTTTTGTTTAAATACAAAACTCCAAACTCATGATATATATCATCAAAATAAGTTTTTCTAAATAGATGAAGCATATATGTATATAGATCAAATCTAATATACATTAAACCATGTAAACTGGTTTTGATTCTATCTATTCATGAAAAACATATATATGAAAACCGAATCCGGTTAAGCTGAAAAACCAAACATGAAACTTGTGTGTGTACTTGAGCATATCAATACTATCTAATCTTTACATAAGATCTAAGCATACTAAACTAAACAAACCGAGGTCTTCTTGTCTCCAAGCCGACTCGATCCAAACGCGATCCAACGAGCTTGACTCCAACCGAGTGCAATATGTGATCTTGACGCGCGAGCTCTTGAATCTACATGTGTTTGCTCCCAAAGCTCCTTTGTTAAAGCTAATCACCTACTAAGATCTTGATCAAATATCTGAGACTAATTAAACACAAGATCATTAGTAAACTATAACTACATGAGTTAATCATCTTCAAAACTAGAGCAATGGACCTTTGGGCTAATAATCTCCCACTTTTTGATGTTGACAAAACTCATGGAGTTATATATGCATGGATTAAAGTTAAGCTTCATAAAAGCTTCCTCCTTAACTCATGCATAGCAATAAACATAAAGATATTCAATAAAATGCCTAAACCAAACAAAACATATCTGTATAAACAAATCAATAAAGTCCAAATACTTCTCCTCCTTT
The DNA here is from genome assembly GCA_038442645.1 of Agave tequilana. Classification (NCBI taxonomy): domain Eukaryota; kingdom Viridiplantae; phylum Streptophyta; class Magnoliopsida; order Asparagales; family Asparagaceae; genus Agave; species Agave tequilana. Next base: position 55,172 of record JAVJIF010001262.1, read on the forward strand.
TGTAAAAATATACAAGTAATACTTCTCTTTCTTCTTTCCATTTATTTGGTATTTTTCATTTACTTTTACTTTCTTGTTTTAGTTTAACACTCCTTCTCTTACTTCTTCTCTCTTTTTGTTTTCTTTTCTTAATCTTGTCTAACTAACTCTTTCATTACATGGCTAACTAACTACTAACCAATTATTCTCTAACAACTTGATTGATAACCTAAATGAGTCAATAGTGTCAAACAAACCCTGTGCAAACGAGAGCTATGACATTTTAAGATGACAGTTCTAACTCTAACTTACCTACAAGTATTAGCTCTCTTATATTTCATGCTTAATGGGTTTTTGATGATCTATAGATTATAAACTTTGCTTGTCTTTGTATGAAAAGATATTCCTATTAATCTTTGCCGATACCATTTGTGCACTTGTTTCTTCCCTTATTCTCGCCTTCGATTGGATCTTGATAAGGGAATGTTCAAGTTTTGCTGTGTAAAGCTAAGTTAAAGGAAGGAATTTCATTCGGTCTCCAACGTGAATAGTTCCTATACATAAAGATTATACTTGTCTATGATCCATCGTGAGGGTACATCTTCAAGAAGTTAGAGATTAGTGGGAGCACTTAGTAGAAAGTTAGTTTTACCATTAAGAAAACCCACTTTTATAAAACATCAACCAAATCTTTGAAACATCATTTGTTTTCTTTTCAATTCTTTATTTGAAACAAAGATCTTTCTCTTTACTTTGAATAACAAAGCCGCATCAAAGCATCCACCACTCTCCCTTCTTATGGATATGACCCGTATAGCCACTTTGCTAGTGCGGAAGATTCACAAAAGTAGTAACATCGACTCACATTCCTTTACTTATATTTGTGCATGCTTTTTGCCGATCACCTTCTCATGGACACTTCCAAAAAGAGTGACCAAGGGGTCCATAAGAGGGATGTTCTGGTTTGCTGTGCTCCCTGGCCGGCAATGTTAGTGGGAAGGGCAGCCACGGGGCACTGCTGAAGAGCGAGGTGGAGCACGATGCAGTGGGGGGGTCTTGTAGCTACAGGTGTGCTCGGCCAAGGGCAGCGGTAGAGGCTATGGTGCTGGAGTGATGTGGTTATGCGCCTGGCCGTGGGTTACTGATGGATGTTAAGGAGGGGTTGTTGGGGACATGGTCGGGGATGGAGGCAATAGGGGAGAAGCTGGGCATGGTGGCAGACCAGCTGAAGGGAAAAGGAGAAGAGAAAAGGATTAAAATTAAAATAGATTAGGGTCTTGGATTAGATTAGGACTTAAAATCTAATAAATTAGGATTTGGATTAGTTAAGATTTATGATTTGCTTTGCTAGGATAAAGATTTGATTATAGGATGATATAGATAGGATTGATATTGGGTTAATGGTTTTGGGTTTGGATTAACGGGTGGATGGCATGGGCCATGGGCTGAGTTGTGCTTGGGAAAGGAAAAGAAAATAAGAAGAAAAAGAGAGATAGGCTTAATTAACATGGGCTATGAGTTGGGCTTGAATATATATAGTAATGGGTTTAGGAATTCAATGAGAACTGATTAGAAAATAAAGGTAGGTAAGAATTGAAAGTGGGTTGTATTGGGCTTGAATAAAAAGAAGATAAAAAGATATGAAAGGATAAATCTAAGTAGGCTTAACCACAATATTACACATTTACAATAAATCATAATAAAAATAATTACAATTTTGAAGGTAAATAATAAGTAAAATCATTATAAAATAATTTAAATTATAATAATAGAGATGCATAACAATTAGTTATGATAAACCACAGTAGATAATAATAATAACAACTGTTTCTAATGACAATTAATGATAATACTGGTAATTAGTGACAATTACAAATAATAACTCAAACTAAATCCAATTATCTATTAACAAAAATCATGCATATTTATATATATTAAAATACTAATACATATATTTAAATCATGTATAACAGATTAGGGATATTATATTCTACCCACCTTATAAAAATTTCGTCCTCGAAATTTCAATAAAGTAGTGAATGATACAAATCAAGTTAAGGGAGAAGATAACCAAACTTGCACGTCGCCTCTCGGCGCATCATGGATCCACCATGCTTCTGCTGTACGCTCTGATATCTGCCACTAGCTCCAACATGGAGTGACTGATTCCAAGAGACAAACTCAGGAAGTAGAATTGATAGGAAAATTAGGAATCAAGGAGAAAATTGCAAATTGCTTTGGAAGTAGATTGAAATCAGGAATATTAAAAAAAAAACAAGTGATGGATTTTCAAAGAAATGTTGATCGATTCCAAATGGATGCAGTATTATAGTGTGAATACTATATGTACATTGCAGTGTAAATATAACTTGTTTCAAGTTACAGGTAAGAATCAGGTCCTCTTTGAGTAAAACTGGCTCTGATACCAAAAAAATACTGTCACGTCCCGTTTTCAAAATACATGGAAATGGAGTCACGATGAGAGTCGGTTACATATATACACGAGAAAATACCTCACTTATACACGCTAATCTTTAAGTAACCCAAAACAAGCTATACAAATTTACTAAAATGAATCATGATCACTGCAATACTACATATAGATGTCCACGCATGATAATACATGAAATAAGAAATGGAACAGAAGCCAAGGCTGATATACATGAATCAAAGGAAACAACATGAATTAAAGAGCAGGAATACCGATTATCAAGAAGAGAGAAGCTCCGGTACTCAAAAGGCATATGATCTTCACGAACACCTGAGCAATGAAGTAAACATCCAATATTTGAACGTGCAAATCCAGGGTCGTTGGAAAGCGACCTAATAAGTGTGCAAGAAAAAGAAAAGGTGCTCGTGTATATAAACAGTGTATACATGAAATGATAACATATACTAGAAGGGAAGACATGAATAAAACATTAATAAGAAGAGAATATGATATAATGGATGTAATTTACCATAGTACAAGTATTATGATGACATGCAATACCTAACTTTAGGAGTAATGAGATATATCTAGTAAACAATCAGGTGTCAGATGTCTATATATGACTACAGTCAGGTGAAGACAGTCAATTACATTACATAATATAAATTTTTTCATTATTAATTATGTCAGCGAACTCTAATTGCCACCTATAATAGACGTATCTCATACTAAGCCTACTACACGTGTCAATCAGGGTCCTAAGTTATTAAAACTGATTGGTTGGAGACATTGCCTGTATTTTAAGTGGGTCACGTGCAAACCCAGGACCACGGCCCACACTCCTGGCGTTGAACTAGGCCCTACCGCAAGGTAGTCAGGTAACATGTATAACAAGTTAAGTACATGAATAACATGTATAATAGGAACAAGAAAAAGATGAGGCGTCAGTCACCCCACGGGAACCCTGCAGTGGAACCCTCTTTCGGCTACGCAACCTATATTCTAGGTCCACCCAAAATGTAGACGTTATCTCCTCCATCATTTTTCCAATCTTGGCATAAGTTATTTAATGTCATGTTATTAGTTATCAAGATTATTTAATGTACATGTTACCTAAATCATTAGGATAACTCAATGAGGGCAACGGTAACAACATCAACAGTATAATAAGGATGCCAGTATAACAAGATATATGATGTCAGTTAACAGGATAAGCAGGACGATGTTGTCACCGTATAACAATATTTTCCAATAGTCAAGTAACATAGAGATGATAGTTCAGGTAGGTGTCATGTATTACCAGTCACGTTTTCAAGTAGGATCATGATGTCCAAGACTAAGAATATTATGCAAGGTATATTAAAAGAGATATAAAAACATTCACAAGGCAATTTATTTTGTATTTAATATATGTAGACGTGAACTAGTAGCTAACAAGCATGAACCATAATTAAGTTTGAACAATTATTTAAATGTAAAATATTATTAATTCAAATAGACAGGATAAAACACTCACGCGAAATAATACTGAATACTCAATAAAGTAAACAAAGAACACTCACATGAAATGACACGGTTTTGAATCCGAATCGCCATCTAGTTTTCACTGTATGAACTGGTACAGATCTCTAGATTATCTCATAAGTTGGTCTTCGAATCGCCAGTATAACGGATCCATAACGGGCACAACTCCGAATCTCCCACAAGGGGTCCAGATCTCACCAAACGAGTCTGTACCACTGTAACACGCAACTATGCCCACATAATATACTAGTACATACACATACACGTACTCATGCATACACCAAAGCATATGTTATATATACATACATTTATATACATATCCATCCATGCTTACGCACGCATGCAAAAACACATGCATAGTTTAATAGCACTCAGGCATACATCACCAACACACCCAAATAATGACATACATAATTATATATATATTCCCACCCATTAAATAACACAAACAATATAATTCAGCACCCATATATTTATATATATGTACATACTAATCCATGCCAACATATGCAGATAGTGCACCAAAATTAACTCATGCACTCCAATTGAATTATACAGAGGGAGAAAAAAAAACTTACAACAAGTTTAAGGCACAACCAAGGGTGGCTCCGGCGCGCCGACAGAGGTCGCGGAGAAGATGGAGGTCGCCGAAGGTCATTGGAGGCTCTGATGAAGGTGCTCGCGCTTGCCGGTGGCAATCGGCGGTGACTCACAAAGAGATGAAAGATTACCATGATGGAGAAGAAGGCCATGGCATGGCTTCATGCTTGGAGTGTCGGCCATGGTCGTGGACTACGGCGGAGGAGGCGGAGAGGGTCGACGGCTCGCCAGAGAGCTTGCGGAGAAGAACAGGCCATCATGGAGTGGTCCGAGTTGCCGTAGCTTGCGGTCGATCATGGAGGAGAGAGATAACACCACACACATACTAATATCAATACACACACCCACACACATGTAAGTATGTTAAAATCACACTCACGCACCTCTCCATGCAAACACACCCGTGCACATGTAAATTACACAAACATCACATGCATGCAAGTATATACATATTCACACACACCCCTCCTATTAATCATGCAAGCACTAATACAATTAAACACAGAGAGAGGGAAGGGAGGAAAGGACTCATGGCCGAGGTGATGACCATCGACAGCAGTGCTCACAGAAGAAGGCGGAGGACGCGAAGGAGACCGATGATGAGCCCGAGGTCCGACGTAGAAGATGCGGAGCCCGCGGATCTCGCCGAAGGGGCTCGGATCGCTGTTGAAGAATTTGGATCCCAATACCGACGAACAAAGCATACCTGACTCCGGCATCAAAAGATCTCCCCATCCTACTGCTGCTCAGACCTAGAGTGCTGACCTGCCACACTGAACATGCCACTAAAATTGGGAAATAATATACTCCGCATGCTTCCTCCTATCTCAGGCGTGCCTTCTCATGGACACTTCCAAAAAGAGTGACCAAGGGGTCCATAAGAGGGATGTTCTAGTTTGCTGTGCTCCCTGGCTGGCAAGGGCAGGGTGAAGGGCAGCCACGGGGCACTGCCGAAGAGCGAGGTGGAGCACGACGCAGTTGTGGGCCGGGGGGGTGGTGGGGGTAGGGGGTGGCATGCAGCTATGAGTGTGCTCGGCCAAGGGCAGCGGCAGATCTGGCTATGGTGCTGGAGTGATGTGGTGATGCGCCTGGCCGTGGGTTGCTGATGGATGTTAAGGAGGGGCTGTTGGGGACATGGCTGGGGGTGAAGGCAATAGGGGAGGAGCTGGGCATGGCGACAGAGTAGCTGGAGGGAAAAGGAGAAGATAAAAGGATTAAGATTAAAATAGATTAGGGTCTTGGATTAGATTAGGATTTAGAATCTAATAACTTAGGATTTGGATTAGTTAAGATTTATGATTTGATTTGTTAGGATAAAGATTTGATTAGGTAGGATGATATGGATAGGATTGATATTGGGTTAATGGGTTTTCGGTATGGGTTAACGGGTGGATGACATGGGCCATGGGCTGAGTTGTGCTTGGGAAAGAAAAAGAAAATAAGAAGAAAAAGAGAGATAGGCTTGATTAGCATGGGCTATGAATTGGGCTTGAATATATATAGTAATGGGTTTGGGAATTCAATGAGAACTAATTAGAAAATATAGGAATGTAAGAATTGAAAGTGGGCTGTAGGGCTTGGGCTTGAATAAAAAGAAGATAAATAGAAATGAAAGGATAAATCTAAGTAGGCTTAACAACAATATTACACATATACAATAAATCATAATAAAAATAATAACAATTTTGAAGGTAAATAATAAGTAAAATCATCATAAAATAATTTAAATTATAATAATAGAGATGCATAACAATTAGTTATGATAACCCACAATAGATAATAATAATAACAACTATTTCTAATGACAATTAATGATAATACTGGTAATTAGTGATAATTACAAATATTAACTCAAACTAAATCAAATTTATCTATTTACATAAAACATTCGTATATATATATATATATTAAAATACTAATACATATATTTAAATCATGTATTGCAGACTAGGGATATTACATTCTACCCACCTTTTAAAAATTTCATCATCAAAATTTCAATAAAGTAGTGAATGATAAAAATCAAGTTAAGGGAGAAGAAAACCAAACTTCCATGTTGCCTCTCGGCGCATTATGGATCCACCACGCTTCAGCTGCGCGCTCTGATATCTGCCACTAGCTCCAATATATAGTGACTGATTCCAAGAGACAATCTCAGGAAGTAGAACTGATAGGAAAGATAGGAATCAAGACGAAAATTACAGATCGCTTTGAAAGTAGATTGAAACCAGGAATATCAAAAGAATCAAGTGATGGATTTTCAAAGAAATGTTGATCGTTTCCAAATGGATGCAGTATTATAGTGTGAATAAAATATGTACATTGCAATGTTAATAAAACTTATTTCAAGTTACAGGTAAGAATCAGGTCCTCTTTGAGTAACTCTAGCTCTGATACCAAAAAAATCCTGTCACACCCCGCTTCCCAAAATACATGAACACAGAGTCGCGATGAGAGTTGGCGACGTACATACACGAGAAAAGTACCTCATGTATACACGCTAAGGCTTAAGTAACCCAGAACAAGCTATAAAAATCTACTAAAATGAATCATGATCACTGCTACATATAGATGTCCACACATTATAATAAATTAAATAAGAAATGGAATAGAAGCCAAATCTGATATACATGAATCAAAGGAAACAACATGAATTAAAGAGCAGGAATACCCATAATCAAGAAGAGAGAAGCTCCAGGTTACTCGCAAGGCGTACGATCTCCACGAATACCTGAGCAATGAAGTAAACATCTAATATCTGGACGTGCAAATTTAGGGTCATCAGAAAGCGACCTAATGAGTGTGTAAAAAAGAGGGAAGGTGCTCGTGCATATAAACAGTGTGTATCTGAAATGATAATACATACTAGAAGGGAAGACATGAAAATAAAACATTAATAAGAAGAGAATATGATATAATGAATGTCAATCAACATAATACAAGTATCATGATGACATGTAATACCTAACTTCAGGAGTAATAAGATATATTTAATATACAATCATGTGTCACATGTCTATATATGAGTACAATCAGGTGAAGACAGTCAATTACATTACATAATACAATTTTTTTCATTATTAATTATGTCAGTGAACACTAATTGCTACCTGTAATAGACGCATCCCATACCACGTCAACTATATGTGTCAATCAGGGTCCTAAGTTATTGAAACTAATTGGTTGGAGACATTGTCTGAATTTTAAGTGGGTTCCGTGCATACCCAGGACACGGCCCAGACTCCTGGCACTGAACCAGGCCCTACCGCAACATAGTCAGGTAACATGTATAACAAGTCAGGTACATGGATAACATGTATAACAGAAATAAGAACAGGAACAGGACGGGGTGTCAGTCACCCCACGGGAACTCTACAATGGAACCCTTTTTTGGCTACGCAACCTATATTCTAGGTCCACCCAAAATACAGATGTTGTCTCCTTCATCAATTTTTTCAATCCTAGTATAAGTTGTTTAATGTAATGTTATTTGTTATCAAGATTATTTAATGTACATGTTTACCTAGATCATTGGGAAAACTCGATGAGGGCAACGGTAACAACATCAACAGTGTAATCAGGATACCAGTATAACAAGATATACGATATCAGTGAACAGGATAAGCAGGACGATGTTGTTACCGTATAACAATATTTCCCAATAGTCAAGTAACATGGACATGATAGTTCAGGTAGGTGTCATGTATAATCAATTAAGTTTTCAAGTCGTATCGTGATGTCCAGGACTAAGAACATTATGCAAGGTTCATTAAAAAGATATAAAAACATTTACAAGACAATTTATTTTGTATTTAATACATGTAGACATGAACTAGTAACTAACAGGCATGAACCATAATTAAGTTTGAACAATTATTTAAATGTAAAATATTATTAATTGAAATAGGCAGGATAAAACACTCACGCGAAATAATACTGAATACTCAATAAAGTAAACAAAAAATACTGACATGAAATGACCTGATTTTGAATCTTAACCGCCGTCTGGTCTTCACTGTATGAACTGGCACAGATCTCTGGATTATCTTATAAGTTGGTCTTCAAATCACCAGTGTAACGAGTCCATAACAGGCAGAACACCGAATCTCCCGCAACGGGTCCAGATCTCACCAAACAGGTCCGTACCGCTGTAAGACGTAACCTTACCCACATAATATACTAGTACATACATATACACGTACTCATGCATACACCCAAGCATATGTTTTACATGCATACATTTATGTACATGCCCATCCATGCATACGCACGCATGCAAAAACACATGCGTAGTTTAATAGTACTCACGCATACATTGTAAATCACCTAGAGGGGGGGTGAATAGGTGATGGCTAATCTAATGGTCACTTAATGGTAAATTATGCAAATAATGCGGAAGCTATAACAAATATGACCAAATTAAATCTTCTTTTAATTAAACACTTATGTATAACTCAAGAGTGTTGCCGAATTCCCTTTGCAGGGCTCTGGACAAGCTCCTCTAGATTCCCTTGAATGGGTTGAGGTGCCGCGTTGGCTCTCTTGGTTGAATACTAGTGTTAACAACAATCCCAAGCAAGTATAGCAATTATGAGCACAAGGGAATATATCAAGCATGTAAATGATAAAGACAATTATTGAATGCAAGATATAAAAGAGACAAAGAGAGAGAGAGAGAGAGAGAGATAGAGTAAGCAATCGCAAACACAAAGGTATGTTTCGAGGTTCGAGCACACTTGCTCTACATCCCCGCCTTCGACACACGAAGGATTTTCACTATGCAAGATCCCAATGGATCTCTCCTCGGTGCCGCAACACCTACAAGCCCTCGGACTCCCTAGTCCCGTACACACCGCAAGCTCACTAGCTCGCCGAGGCCGCACCTCGAACCAAAGAGTTCACAACCGAACTCCAAACCACCACGAGCACACTTGCCCGTCTCCTCAAAGTACAAGGATGAAATCTTTGGTGATCTACAACACTTTGATCACCAATTACAAACTCTCACTACAACACTCTCTTATATGATAGATATAACAATGAATGCTCAAGTGTGATGTGAGAAAATCAAGGATTAGAAAGGTGGAGGAAAAACTCAAGGAATCACACTTTAAATTACTCTTGATAAATTCTTCCCTTTTGATTGGAAGTATTTGCACTCAAATATGTGGAGAAAACTCTGTTAAAATGATGGGAAAAACTGGCTTAGAAATCTCCAAAAATCTTAGCTCAAAACAATGACCAAACCCCCTTTTATAGAGGTCAGAAAAATGTGACCGTTGGGGTCTGTCAGAGCTTCCGGTCGACCGCCCGGTCGACCGCCAATGGTCGAAAATCCGACCGTTGGAGCCTCCGGTCGACCGCCCGGTCGACCCAGAAATCCAGAGAGCAGAACTCTCTGTTGCGGTCGACCGTCCGGTCGACCGGACCACTGTGCTGCCAGACACGCACAAGTCTGTGCACGTCGGTCGACCGTGGGTCGACCGGACCATGGTACGGTCGACCGCTCGGTCGACCGACCAGCCTGTCAGCCAGTTCTAGGTCTGAAAAATTGGTTTAAAAATATTTTTAAAATCTTTTAACACTTATAAAAATTCCATAAACTTGTTTTAACATTCTATATTGAAAACCAAACTTGTGATAAAAAAATTTTCAAGACATATATCAACATATTCATATCATTTCAGCGTCTTGCAAATTTTATCAAAAATCAAAACATGTATTTTTCAAACTCGGTTTTCATAACTTCACAAAATATAAAAACAAGATATTTGATTTCATTTTAAAGCATAGTGTGTATGGATATGATCCACTACACAATCATAATGTAATATCTATGTTTTTGACATTAAGCTCTAAACTTGGTTATGGTTGAAAAGATATACATGATAGAAATACCAAAAACCAAGGTATAAATTTTGTCACAAAGAAAATCTTTTACTAAACAAAAATTCTTTTCTAAACATAAAAATCTTTTATGAAAGCAATTCTATCAAGAGTTCTATCAAGAGTGTGTGTGTAAGATATACTTGAGCAATCCACCAACTATCTATCCTTTACATTTTATTTAAAACAAAAACAAAATCTTATACCTAGACACAAGTCTTCATCTTCTTGAAGTCTTCACTTGAAGTCTTCTCATCTTCTTGACTTGGTCCAAGCTTGATCCAAAAGCTCCTTGGATCACACCGTGCTAGCTCCAAATCTTGATATATTGTCCTTTGTTGAGCTATGCACCTACTAAGATCTTGATAATGAATCTGTCACGAATTAAACACAAGATCATTAGTAAACATAACTTCATGAGTTGATCATCATCAAAACTAGGGTGATAGGCCTTTGGGCTAACAATCTCCCCCTTTTTGATGATGACAAAACTCATGGAGTTATATATGCATGGATTAAAGTAAAGCTTCAAGAAAGCTCCCCCTTAACTCATGCATAACAATAAATAATAAGATATGACAATAAAGCTCATCAATATGTATGCAAATGATAGAGATGAAAAAAAATAAATCTTTTTCTCCTATTTGCAAAACAAAACATATATGCATAAATAACAAGGAAGACAAATACTACTCCCCCTTAAGCAATGAAAACATGCATATACTCAAATACTTCTCCCCCTCTTTGTCAATCATCAACAAAGGGTTCAAAGTAAAATCAAATCAAATAAAATTTTTCTCCCCCTTTTTGTCAAAAACAAAAAGATCAAGAAGGGGTGAAACAAATCAATCAATAAAAATTTATATGCGATATACATTCATGAAGAGGAAGACGCTAAGTTAGCTTCCCTACATATATGCATTACATGAAGAAGGGATGACAAGCCCTAACTCACATAACACATATTATGTAATGCATAAGAGGAGATGTGAAGCTCCCCTACACACGTATATCATATAAAGAAGAGTTGTCAAGCTCCTCAATTTATAATATACTCAACATGAATCCATATGTAAGAGAGATGTTAAGCTCTCTTTGCATATAGGAAATACAAATCAAACATTTTGAATTTTTTTTTATTTTTCTTTAAAAATTTTGAACTTACTTAATAAAACACATTTTGAGATATCAAATCAACATATTTTTCTTTATTTATTTTGATATCAATAGTAAACATATGAAAAAAAAATTTATTTTTCATCATAAACTTTGTGCTTTTAAAAATGTGAGCCAATTGTGAGTTAAGCACATGGAAATCATATATATGTATGAGAAATGAGTATACCAAGTGAAATTGAAACATACATATATATAAGAAACAAAATATGAGTATATACAAAATAAGTTCATATTGATACCAATTGAAACGATTCAATGATACCAATTGACATAACAGTAAAATCAAGTGTATATCTCATAACCTACCACTCTTCATATGCACAAGGTAAAAGATTTTCAATGAAGCATACAAGGCATAATCGCCCATCCATCCTCCCATCGATGGTAGGGGTTTTCAAAAATAGATTTGAAAATAAGCTTAGTTTGAAAAACTCTACCAAATGAAGAATTTGCACTAGAAAAATGTTTTAAAACTAGTGAGGAATCCTTCAAGTAAGGAATAAAGCAAAAATGTTTTTCATAAACACAAGTAAATCACATGGCACTAAAAACACTCTAATATCCATGAAGTCCATAAAATTTTCAAAAGAGGTGAGTGCACTAGTGTTATGTGGAACATGGTATCATGAAATTGTCAATAAAGCTCAATATTCCTTTAAATAAGAAAACACGAAAATCATCACTAATTTTTATTGAAAAAAAATATATTTCAAGATATATGTATGTTTTGGCAACTCAATAAGTATACATACATATCTCTCAAATACAATTGAGTCCATATAAATAGATTTGCATTAAAGGCAAATGACTCAAGAGGTATACATGTATATCTTAAAGTTTGGCAAAATACACATATACATGAAATGAAAAACACATGATCATAAATCAAATCCAAAAAGTGGGAATATAAGTTTAAAAATGTATGTATCATCAAAACCAAGCAATACAAGCACATTTCATGGGTTCAAATAAGCATTCAAGCACAAATATAAATAGATTTATTTGTGGCCCACGACTTGTACAAGTATAAATCTTAGTGTTGACAAAAACTAACATATAAACTAATATTCAAATCATGAAGCATCAAATTTTTGAGGAAAGTAGAATCATGTGTCAATCTCAAAAATTATTTGAAGAATAAATAACTAGTATAAATTGTTTTTGAAAAACTAGTTAAAGATCCTTCAAATATGTCAAATCTTATGTTTTTCATAAACATAACTAGATACATAAAAATTTAAGCACTCATGGTCTATAAGGCTCAAAATGTTTTTAATAAAAATGTGAGTGTTAAACGATCATGTAAATAGCATTTTTATGAAAATAGTCAATGAAGCTCATAAGTCACATATTTAACAAAAACACGAAAAATCAAAACACTAATCTCCATGGTATATGTATGATTAATCCAATCCTAACAATATACATACATATCCCAAACCTAAAAGAGTCTATTAATGATGTTTGCATGAAGGCAAGAGACTCATGGGTATACATGTATATTTATTAGATTTGAATTAAAAATATATATACATGAAGTAAAGCATAAAAATAGGCATAACAAGTATAAATGAAAGAATCATCAAAACTAGACTATGCATATGCAAATAGTGGGTACAAATGAGCATGAAGTTCAATCATATATGAATCAAATGTAATTCACTAATTGTATATGTATACATGCACGTTTTGATAAAATCTTCATTTAAACATGTAAATACCACATGAAGCACATAAAAATATGAACATGCTATGAATATTATGAAATTAAAAGCATGTGCATAAAAGTAGGAGTTTAGAAATTGTTACCAACTCCAAAGCTCCAAATATGGTGGTCTTTCCACCAAAGCTCCTTGATAGCGATGCATCCAAAAGTATGTCCATCAAGTCTATTGCATCCACTACCAAGGCACCAATCCTCTCACGTTTTATGAGAGCCCTCACCTACATCACAAGCAAATGGTGGGGGTTTTGGTACCCATATTTTCTTGGGTCCTTTGGGGTTAGACTTGTAAGGAACCCAAAATCTTTTATAATTAGCAAAATTTAGAGAATTAATATTATCATAACAAAACTTTGCTAAATGGCCTTTGCGGCCACAATGTGTACATATGTACACCTTAGTATGCTTATGTGTAGGAGTGCGATCATGTTGTGCAACATAAGCAAATGCATGGTTATGATGTGCATGAATGTGTGGAGTTTGTTTCTTTGAAAACATTGACTCCAACCTAGAATGATTAAAAGCACAAGAGTTCAAAGTCGAACTCAAACCATCCATTTTATTTTTCAAATTCTTAATCTCATTAGTTGTGGCATGTAAAGCATGATGAGATATATGATCATTTTTCTTTTTCTTTTGTGAAACAAAATCTTTTTCTTTTTCAACAAATTTTCTTTTCAAAGTAATATTTTCTTGAAAAACAACTTCTTTTTGTTTCTCCACCAAATCAATTTTATTTTTCAAAGTAGTGTTCCCTTCACATAAATCATTCAATTTTACAAGCAAGGAAACATTCTCATTTTTCAAATCTTTATTTTCTTTTTCTAAGCATGCCATTTTATTTTCTAAAGAATCTTTTTCATTAAGCATGGCATCAAAATTCTTTTTCAAATTATTGTTATCTTTTTCTAAACATGCAATGTTAGATCTAAATGAATCTTGTTCTATATGCATGCAAGCAATGTTCTTTTTCAAATTATTATTCTTCTTTTTAAGCATGTCATATTTTTCAAGCACAAGATGACAAAAGGTAGTAAGCTCATCATATGACATGTCCTCATCATCAGATTCGGAGTTTACCTCAAGGGGGTTATCCCCTTGGACCATGTAGCACTTGTTGGAGGTGTCGCTTCCAACATCCGAGTCACTCTCCGCATAGTATAGATCTTTTTCGCCGAGGGAGGTGATGATGTTCCATACTACAAAAGCCGATTCAACATTAGAAACCCTAGATAAATAATCATCATTTAGGGTTGACTTGATAGCATGAAGGGCTTTTGCATTAGCCTCAAAATTCTTACCATCTAAAGAATATGCATTATTAGTAGTGGCAAGATATACATGAATGCCTAAGGCCTTGAGGTACAATGACATCTTAACCTTCCAAATTTGGATGTTAAGGATGTCAAAGGTGGGTGGTGACATGAAGTCCATAGTGTGTGTACAAAATCTTGTGATTAGCCTAAAAATGAGGATCTTTAACTCTAGGTTGTTAGACCCAAATCAGAGTACCAAGCTCTGATACCAATTGTAAATCACCTAGAGGGGGGGTGAATAGGTGATGGCTAATCTAATGGTCACTTAATGGTAAATTATGCAAATAATGCGGAAGCTATAACAAATATGACCAAATTAAATCTTCTTTTAATTAAACACTTATGTATAACTCAAGAGTGTTGCCGAATTCCCTTTGCAGGGTTCTGGACAAGCTCCTCTAGATTCCCCTTGAATGGGTTGAGGTGCCGCGTTGGCTCTCTTGGTTGAATACTAGTGTTAACAACAATCCCAAGCAAGTATAGCAATTATGAGCACAAGGGAATATATCAAGCATGTAAATGATAAAGACAATTATTGAATGCAAGATATAAAAGAGACAAAGAGAGAGAGAGAGAGAGAGATAGAGTAAGCAATCGCAAACACAAAGGTATGTTTCGAGGTTCGAGCACACTTGCTCTACATCCCCGCCTTCGACACACGAAGGATTTCCACTATGCAAGATCCCAATGGATCTCTCCTCGGTGCCGCAACACCTACAAGCCCTCGGACTCCCTAGTCCCTTACACACCGCAAGCTCACTAGCTCGCCGAGGCCGCACCTCGAACCAAAGAGTTCACAACCGAACTCCAAACCACCACGAGCACACTTGCCCGTCTCCTCAAAGTACAAGGATGAAATCTTTGGTGATCTACAACACTTTGATCACCAATTACAAACTCTCACTACAACACTCTCTTATATGATAGATATAACAATGAATGCTCAAGTGTGATGTGAGAAAATCAAGGATTAGAAAGGTGGAGGAAAAACTCAAGGAATCACACTTTAAATTACTCTTGATAAATTCTTCCCTTTTGATTGGAAGTATTTGCACTCAAATATGTGGAGAAAACTCTGTTAAAAGGATGGGAAAAACTGGCTTAGAAGTCTCCAAAAATCTTAGCTCAAAACAATGACCAAACCCCCTTTTATAGAGGTCAGAAAAATGTGACCGTTGGGGTCTGTCAGAGCTTCCGGTCGACCGCCCGGTCGACCGCCAATGGTCGAAAATCCGACCGTTGGAGCCTCCGGTCGACCGCCCGGTCGACCCAGAAATCCAGAGAGCAGAACTCTCTGCTGCGGTCGACCGTCCGGTCGACCGGACCACTGTGCTGCCAGACACGCACAAGTCTGTGCACGTCGGTCGACCGTGGGTCGACCGGACCATGGTACGGTCGACCGCTCGGTCGACCGACCAGCCTGTCAGCCAGTTCTAGGTCTGGAAAATTGGTTTAAAAATATTTTTAAAATCTTTTAACACTTATAAAAATTCCATAAACTTGTTTTAACATTCTATATTGAAAACCAAACTTGTGATAAAAAAATTTTCAAGACATATATCAACATATTCATATCATTTCAGCGTCTTGCAAATTTTATCAAAAATCAAAACATGTATTTTTCAAACTCGGTTTTCATAACTTCACAAAATATAAAAACAAGATATTTGATTTCATTTTAAAGCATAGTGTGTATGGATATGATCCACTACACAATCATAATGTAATATCTATGTTTTTGACATTAAGCTCTAAACTTGGTTATGGTTGAAAAGATATACATGATAGAAATACCAAAAACCAAGGTATAAATTTTGTCACAAAGAAAATCTTTTACTAAACAAAAATTCTTTTCTAAACTTAAAAATCTTTTATGAAAGCAATTCTATCAAGAGTTCTATCAAGAGTGTGTGTGTAAGATATACTTGAGCAATCCACCAACTATCTATCCTTTACATTTTATCTAAAACAAAAACAAAATCTTATACCTAGACACAAGTCTTCATCTTCTAGAAGTCTTCACTTGAAGTCTTCTCATCTTCTTGACTTGGTCCAAGCTTGATCCAAAAGCTCCTTGGATCACACCGTGCTAGCTCCAAATCTTGATATTTTGTCCTTTGTTGAGCTATGCACCTACTAAGATCTTGATAATGAATCTGTCACTAATTAAACACAAGATCATTAGTAAACATAACTTCATGAGTTGATCATCATCAAAACTAGGGTGATAGGCCTTTGGGCCAACATACATCACCAACACTCCCAAATATTGACATATATATATATATATATATATATATATATATATATATATATATATATATATATATATATATATATATATACACATATACATATATACCTATAAATGTATATACATATATATTCCCACCGATTAAATAGCACACGCAATATAATTCAACACCCATATATTTATATATATGTACATAAATACATGTATACAGTGCACCAAAATTAACTTATGCACTCCAATTGAAATATACAGAGGGAGAAAAAGACTCACAGCAAGGTTAGGGCATGGCCAAGGGTGGCTCCGGCGCGCCGACGGAGGCCGCAGAGAAGATGGAGGTCGTCGGAGGCCATCATAGGCTCCAGTGAAGGTGCTCATGCTCGCCGGTGGCAATCGGCAGTGACTCACGAAGGGATGGAAGATTACCATGGTGGAGGAGA
>JAVJIF010001262.1:77500-95000 GCA_038442645.1 Agave tequilana
AAGTCATGCACCTAAATCAATTAACCAAAACAAAAAATTGTATTTTGAAAAATGAAAGTGTGTGTGTGTTTTCTTGAGCCAACTTATCATAACCACATTCTTTAACAAACTAATTCTTATAAGGGTTCTAGGTGACTACAAGATCTTCAAATGGGCTTCTCCATATGCGATGTTGAAATAGCTTGAATCCTTGAACCCGAAATGAATCAATCTTGAGTCAAAAAATACCTTCCTTTAGGGAAGAAGAAATCTTGAATCCTTAGAACCCTGAAACATACATAAACACAAAAAATAATTAGTACAAATAACTATATATGTTTTGTAATCATCAAAACTCAACAATCGGGTGATTGTAACCTTGGGCCAACAATCTCCCCCTTTTTGATGATGACAAAACATATGAGTTATTTAACAAAAACATGGGAAAGGAGCTTGGAAGCTCCCCCTCAAAACATGCTATATGGCTATATACATGATAAGTAGAAACTAGGAACTTTGGCATAGAAATTCAAAACATATTGTTCAAAAACTCATAACTCAATAACTAACCTTTTATAACTCAAAATCCAAAACTCAAAAATTCAAAACTCAAAACTAACTTTTTCTCCCCCTTTTTGTCATACATCAAAAAGGGTAAATATTGTTAAAAAATTTCATGATTCCATAACACAAACATTCAATTCACCACAAATAAAGAAAAATCTAGCATAGTCTAGTGGTTTTGTAAAAATATTGGCAAGTTGAAAATCGGTAGAAATATAATCAATGTCAATATCACCTTTCTCATAATGATCTCTAAGAAAGTGAGACCAAATGTCAATGTGCTTAGTCTTACTATGTTGATTTACATTTTTAGTCATATGAATAGTACTAGTATTATCACAAAATATTTTAATATGGTCAAAATGCAAATCATAGTCAAGGAGAGTATGTTTCATCCAAAGAACTTATGCACAACAAGCTCCGACTGCAACATACTCCGCCTCGGCGGTTGAGAGGGCTACCGAATTTTGCTTCTTGGAAGACCATGAAATAAGACAATTACCAAGAAATTGACATGTTCCACTTGTACTCTTCCTATCCACTCTTCAACCTGCATAGTCGGCATCTGAAAAACTCGTCATGAAAAATTATCCGGTCTTCGGATACCATAAACCCATTTCAATTGTGCCCTTAAGGTATCTAATTATGCGTTTTACCGCAATCAAATGAGACTCTTTAGGACACGATTGAAATCGAGCACAAATACATACACAAAACATAATGTCCGGCCTACTAGCTGTTAAATACAACAAGCTACCAATCATGCTATGATAAAGCTTAATGTCTACACTTGTACCTTGTTCATCCTTATCAAGCTTTGTGGTGGTAGCCATGGGAGTTTTGCTTGTCTTAGCCCCTTCAAGCCCAAATCTCTTGATAAGTTCCTTTGTATACTTGGCTTGATTGATGATGATCCCATCCTTCCTTTTCTTGATTTGGAGACCAAGGAAATAGTTAAGCTCGCCCATCATAGACATCTCAAATTCCTCCTTCATGCATGATTCAAAAACTTTGCAAAGATTTTTATTAGTAGTACCAAATATGATATCATCAACAAATATTTGAACTATAAGCATATCATTTTCAACATGTTTTGTAAACAAAGTAGTATCTATTTTTCCTTTATTAAAACCATTAGAAATTAGAAATGAAGAAAGTCTCTCATACCAAGCCCTAGGGGCTTGTTTTAAATCATAAAGAGCTTTGTCAAGTTTGAAAACAAAATCCGGATGTGTAGGATCAACAAACCCGGGGGTTATTCAACATACACCTTCTCTTCAATAAATCCATTTAAGAAAGAACTTTTTACATCCATTTGAAAAAGTTTAAAATCTTTATAAGAAGTAAATGCAAGTGTCATCCGTATGGCTTCAAGCCGTGCTATAGGTGTAAAAGTTTCCTCAAAATCGATACCTTCGACTTGAGTGTAACCTTGGGCCACTAACCTAGCTTTATTCCTAACAACATTTCCCGACTCATCTAACTTGTTCTTAAAGATCCACTTAGTACCAATTGTTGGTCTATCGTGGGGCATAGGAACAAGATGTCAAAGTTGGTTACCCTCGAATTGATTGAGCTCTTCTTGCATGGCTAGCAACCAATATGAGTCGCCCTCGGCTTCGAGGATATTCTTTGGTTCAAGGTGAGAAATAAATGCATAGTGCCCACAAAGATCATGAAGTTTAGAACGAGTAGTTACCCCTTTGGATACTTCACCTATAATAAGATCCTTGGGATGATGTGGATTGTATCTCCAATCTTTTGAAAGTGGTTGAGTAGTCTCCACTTCAACTTCTTGAATTTCATTTCCTTGAACCTCATTTTCTTGAACTTCATTTCCTTCATCATCCTTTGGCATGTCTTCAAGAGTAGGTGAGTCCTTCAAAGTAGTTCTTTCCATGTCTTCATTTAGGGAATCTATTTCTATAACATTCTTAACAAACGCATTAGATTCCTCAAAGTTTACATGTATAGATTCTTCAATAGTCAAGGATGACTTATTGAAAACTCTATAAGTTTTACTAGTATTAGAGTAACCAACAAAAATTGCTTCATAAGACTTTGCATCAAATTTACCTAAATTATCTTTAGTATTCAAAACAAAACATTTACAACCAAAAACTTTAAAGTATGAAACATTTAGCTTTCTAGAAAAATAGATCTCAAAAGATGTTTTTGAAGTATTTTTGCATAAGAAAACTCTATTTGATATGTAGCAAGATGTGTTAACGGCCTCGGCCCATAGATAATGAGGGAGACCATATTCATTTATCATTGTCCTAGCCATCTCTTGTAATGTACGATTTTTTCTCTCAACGACTCCATTTTGTTGTGGAGTTCTAGGACAAGATAGTTCATACTTAATTCCATGTTCTTCACAAAAAGTGGTAAAGGGTTGGTTGTTGAATTCACCACCTCTATCACTTCTTATTCTTAAAATAGAAGAATCTTTTTCCTTTTCAACTCTTTTCTTAAAGGCTTGAAAATATGAAAAGGCTTGATTTTTGTGTTCTAAAAAAAAAAAACCCAAGTAAAACGCGAGAAATCATCAACTAAAACAAAAGCAAAACGATTCCCACTTAGACTTTTGGTTTGAGTAGGACCAAACAAATCTATATGGATCAACTCCAAGGGTCATGATGTCAGATATCCTTGATTGACTTGAAAGAGGACTTGGTTTGTTTCCCAAGTTGGCACACATCGCAAATGCGGTCCTTTTCAAAGTTCAAGCAAGGAATACCTTTCACCATCTCCTTGTTATTTAATCTAGATAGATGGTCAAAAGAAATGTGGCCTAATCTCCTATGCCACAACCAAGAGTCATCATCGAGGGCTTTCAAACAAGTAGCATTGCATAGCATATTAGACATGTCAATCATGTATATATTGTTTTCACGAAATCTGAAAAATATACATGTATTGGATTGTCTATCAATAACTCTACATGCTAGGTTATCAAAAACAACATCAAAATCTTTGTCACAAAGTTGACTAATACTCATGAGATTATGCTTGAGGCCATCAACTAAAACAACATTTTTTATTAAAGGAGATGTACCAAGTTTAACATTACCAATACCAATAATTTTTCCTTTGCCGTCATCTCCGAAGGTGACGGTGCCACCTTCATGGTATCTTGATAGGGTTGCAAAGTTGTTGATATCTCAAGTCATGTGTCTTGAGCAATCACTATCAAGATACCACAACCCTTTACGTCGTTGGGCCTTAGAATGTACCTACATCATTTAACAAATTTGTTGACTTTGGTACTCAAACTTTCTTGGGTCCTTGAAAGTTATGTTGGCCCAGAGGCCTTCTACTCTAGTTTTGATGATGATTAACTCATGTAGTTATGTTTACTAATAATCTTGTGATGTTTAGTTTCAGATCATTAATCAAGATATTAGTTGGTGATTAGCTTCAATAAGATGATTTGGAAGCTATTCACATGGTGATTCAAGAGCCCGAGCAACAAGATCATATATAGCACTCATTGGAGTCAAGCTCGGTGAATCACGAAGTTTTGGATCGAGTCGGCTTGGAGACAGCGCTCTACAAGAAGACATCGGTACCATAGTTTTGAGTTTGTTTAGATCCATTTGTAAAGATTAGAATAGTATGATATGCTCAAGTTCACAACACACACGTTTCATGTTTTGGTTTTCGGTTTGTTTGGTTTAACCGATCTTGGTTTTCATGAATAGATATTATATCAAAACAAGTTTACATGGTTTAATGTATATTAGATTTAGTCTATATACATGCATGCTTCAACGACTTAGACAAACTTAGTTTGATATACCTATTCATGTGTTTTAGGTTTTAGGTTTTAACTAAACATATTTTTGGAAATAAAGTCAAAAACATGAATATATATATGTTTCTTGTACATTGGATTATATCCATATGCAACATGCTTCAAAGTATTTAAATATCATGTTTTGTATTTGGATGAGTTTTGAAAAAATCGGATTTCCATTTGAAAAATCCAAGTTTGGTAAAATATAGGTTTTGGTTTTCGGCAAAATTTGTAAGAGACAAAAATGGTTCATAATGTTTGAAATTTGTGTTGAAATTTTTAACACAAGTTTATATTTCAATGAAAAATGACAAAACTATTTTTGTGAATTTTTAGAAGACTTATGCGAATTTTTAGAATTAAAAATAACAAGTTTTTCTGTCCCAGAACTGTGGCTGCCAGGCTCTGGCGGTCGACCGTAACGGTCGACCGAGCCAGGAGCCGGTCGACCGTAGCGGTCGACTGGACGTGCACAAGATTGTGCACGTAGCCGTGTCAGTCGGCCGGTCGACCGACCGGTCGACCGACTGAGAGCAACCCACTCTCGGGTTGCTCCCGGTCGACCAGACAGAGAGTGTTGCTCTCTGTTTCTGGGGCTGGTCGACCGGGCGGTCGACCGGTAGCTGCAACGGTCAAAAATCGACCGTTGGCCGGTCGACCGTCCGGCCATTTCTGGCAGTTTTAGCTGCCAACGGCTATATTTTTCTAGGGGCTATAAATACCCCATTAATGGCCTGTTTTCACTAAGAATTTTTTGGATGAAATTTCTGAACTTTCTCTAGTGTTTTCACAAGTTTAAAAAGAGTTTCATTGTGCTAAAAAGATCAATCTTTATTGTTTTAAAGTGTTTTAATATTTCAAAGAAAAATAGTCTTTTGGGAATTTGATTTGGTCTATCATTCTATATCTTTGTGGTGATTTCCAAAGTGATTTTTCTTTGTTTTAAACACTTTGTTTTCCACACTTGAGCTACATCTACTATCTCATTCTATAGGATCCTTGTATGGGAAAAGAGATTGTTTGTGGTTGTTAGACCACCAAGTTGTAAACCTAATCTTTGCTTGGCTTTGTGCCTTTCCCTCATTGTGTTGAGGAGGTTGTGCATTTGGGTTGTATCCCTCAAGTTGTGAGGTGATCCTTGTGTTGCTTTGTGCTTATCCCTCAAGTTGTGAGGTGATTGTTTGTTGGCTTGGTGTTTTGCCTCTAAAAGGAGGTTGTGGTTGTAAAGAGAGGAGTTGGGTACTCCTTGTGATTGTATTGCCCCAAATCCTCGGTGGAGGTTCCCTTTGTGGGAGTCCTGTGTGGACAAGCTAGTGGATTCGAAATCCTTCTGGGTGAAGGCGGGGATGTAGAGCTGCGTGCTTGAACCTCGAAACAAATCTTGTTGTTTGCGCTTGATCCATTGACTCTTACTCTCTTTCTCTCTCTTTACTTTGAGCCTTGCATTATTTCATATTGATCATTCACATTTATATGCTTGGCTTGGTTGTGTGTGCATCACTCATTTAGTGTAATTGCAATTAAGTTTTAAATTCCGCATTTAGTTCACTAGATTAGCATTATCACCTATTCACCCCCCTCTAGGTGATTTCAATTGGTATCAGAGCCTATGCTCCTAATATTTAGGTTTAACCACCTAGGAGTGAGATCTTGTTTTGCTAATCTTCATTTACATTTTCATTTGCACACATTTAGTTTGCACTCATGGATAGCCCTCTTATGTTTGATTTTTCTAGACATGATAATTGGAAGGCCAAGATGAGTTGTCATTTGAAAACCCTAGGCCATAAAGTTTTTCTAGCCACTACTAGAGAATCCAACCCCAATGATAGCAAGCATAAAATGGCCAATGCATTAGCACTTAAGACACTTAGAGCATCTCTTGATAAAGATCTATTACATGTATTTGCTCACTATGATTCGGCTTTTGCAGTTTGGAGCATTTTGACTTCTCCCGAGCTTCCAAAGATTATGGACAAGATGAGGAGATCTAGGAGAGACAAGTCCGACGAGCATTGCCTCATGGTCCAAGGTATTGACTCCCTTGAGGTATAATCAGAATTTCAACTAGATGATTGCTCTAGTTCTTATTACTATGGGTGTTTAGAAGTTCAATCCTTAAATGTAGAACTTGCTACAAAGCTTGAAAAATTCTTGAAAAAACATGAACTTTTGAAAAAGAAGAACTTTGATTTAAAAGAAGAAATGAAGGATTTGTGTTCAAGTTTTGAATTGATTTTGCAAGAGAAGGAAGAGATTACTAGTGAACGTGACTCACTTAAATCTCAACTAGACCTTGCCCTAAAAGAGATTGATGTTTTGAAAAGTAAAAATAATTGTGATGATGTTTTAAAAAACAACGAGGTTTTATCTTCAAAATTGGATTTTATTTTAAAAGATAACCATTTTTTGAAAAATGAAATTGATTTCATCACAAAAGAATTAGATTTAGTTTTAAAGAAAAATTAATCTTTAAAAATTGATATAGATTCTCATGTTTGCCATGCTACTGTAGCTTCACCTAGCACATCTATTGCATGATCCACTTTATCTTCTAGTATTGAAAATGATATAAATATTTTGAAGAAAAGTGCTGATAGTTTGGGCTCCACTTTGAGCCAATGTGCTTTGAATCATACACGCTTGGACTCCTTGGTTCGTAAGAAACAAGCCCCATCTTTGCATGCACACCCTTCACGGCATACACATGTTCATCACGGTCACAAACTCCACACTATGTATGCTCATGTGTACACGTGTACACATTGTGGACGAAAGGGCCACCTTGCTAGATTTTGTTATGATCATATACATGATGAAAATTTAGCAAATAATTTTGTTTGGGTTAGGAAAGGTACTAACCCCTATGGACCCAAAAGAAAATGGGTACCAAAGATCACCCCTATGATATTTGATGTAGGTGTGGGCTCTCGCATCACGTGAGAGTGGCGGTACCTTGAAGTGGATGCGTTCCGTGCTTAAAGAAAACAATTTGGATGCATCACTTTCAAGGGGAGTTTGGTGGAGAGGACCACCATTGGTTTGGAGAACTAGAGAGGTGCCCTCATCGGTTTTGGTATCAATCTCTAACTCATGTTTATATTTGCATATTTTTCATATTCATCAATTTATAGCATGCCATGGTTTATTGTTCATTATGTTTATACCATGTTTATTAGATTAGTAATATACATGTTTAGTTACTTGAGACACTTCTTGCTTATATGGATTTATATCTATGTGTTCTCACCTTGTTTTTAACTAATATGTATGCTCTAGATCTAATGCACATGCATATACATAATGACCATATGTACGTTTGATTTTTGTTTTTGATGCTTCATGTTTTGATTAGTATGTTAAATGCCATGATTCTTAGATCATTGACATGCATGTATAGCTTTTGAGGTCACCCATGTTTATATGGACTCATATGTTGTGTTCTCACCATTATTTAGCTATTATGTATATCATAGGTCTAATATCATGTGGATTTACATAATGATCATTTTTATGATTATCATGTTGATTTATGTCTAGTTTTATGCCTCATGTTTTAGATATACGGTTAGATGTTAGTTTTCATTAAGACTAGAATTTATACTTGTACATATAGTGGGCCACAAATAAATCTTTATATATGTTTGTGCTTGAATGCTTATTTGTACCCATTAGATGTGCTAGTATAGTCTAGTTTTGATGATTCATGCATTTTAAACTTGTATTCCCTTTTGGACATGTTTTATAATCATGTGATTTCACTTCATGTATATGTCTATTTTGTCAAACCTTAAGATATACATGTATAACCCTTGAGTCATTTGCTTTTCATGCAAATCTTTATTATGGACTCAATTGTGTTTAGGGATATGTATGTATATTTCTTGTTTTGTCAAAACATACATATGCCGTGAAGTATAAATTGTTTCTAATGAAAATTTAGTTATTCATGTTTTCATGTTTAAAAGGAATTTCTCATGAGCTTATTGACTATCTTTCATGATTATGATCTTCACATTTTATTTATACACTCACCTTTCTTGTTTACTCATGCCTTGTTTTCAAGAGTCATATTTATGCTTCATGGACTTTGAGTGTTGGCTATCATGTGGATTTCTTGTTTCATGAAAAATAATTTTGTTTTATTCCTTGCTTGAAGGATTTCGTACTAGTTTAAAAATTTTTCCTATAACTAGTTCGTATTCTTCACTATGGTAGAGGTTTTCAAACATATTATATTTTCAAACTTATTTTTGAAAACCCCTACCTTCTACGGGCGGTTGGATGGGCGATCATGCTCATGTATGCTTTATAGTGAAAATCATCTTAAACTTAAACATGATTGGGTGATAGGTTATATGAGATATACACTTGATATTATTGTTGTTTCAATTGGTATCATTGGATTCTTTCAATTGGTATCAATATTGACTTTTCTTGTATACTCATTTTTATGTATGTATGCTTACACTTCAAATAGTATCAATTTCGATTGGTATCTAATTTTTCATACATATATATGTTTTATTTGTGCTTACTATATCCCTATATCTTTAAGCACAAATCTTGTTTATGCTAAAGCTTGAATTTTTAATGACTATCATGTTTCAATTAATTAAGTTTTCAATTGGTATCCTAATACAAGCTTTTGCATCGGTTTAGTTGGTATTTCATAAAGGGGGAGAAAACTCATAATTTATCTTTCAATTGGTATTTTGTTTTACTATTGGTTTTGTATTCCACTCCCTTTCTTTATGATAGAAAATAATAGATTCAATTTGATATCATATGCTTAAAAAGATTAATAATTTCAATTGATATCAAGATTTATGTTTAGAAATTCAAAATTTGTAATGTTTAATTTCAATTTGTATCAAGATTGTTTATTTACAATTGATATGATATTTGTTTACTTATCAATTGGTATCAAGATTTTTGTTTTTCAATTGGTATAGTTTCACTTTTAATTGGTATCAATATGCACTTCATTGACACATTTTTAATTGGTATCATATTTGTTTTGACCCCTTATTGATATCGTTTTTGTTTTAGACCAAAAGGGGGAGAACATCCCTTTATTGATTCTTTGTTTTTGAACAAAAAGGGGAGAAGAATATGTCTTTATTTGTTTTATTTTTAACCCCTTTGTTGATGATTGACAAAAAGGGGGAGAAGAATTTGAGTTTATATGCATTTTTTTAATGCATATTTTGTGTTTTTATTAAGTTCAATTGGTATCAAAAGCATTATTTAAAGAACATGTTTATTTTTGATATCAAGAGCTTGTAAAAGGTATCATTAGTTTTGTTTTGCAATTGGTATCAAGAGCTTGTTTTGAAAATTTATTTGTTTTATTTAATTGGTATCAAGAGCATGTTTTAAAAATTTATGTTTAAAAATTTATGTGTTTTATGCATGTTGATGCATACATGTTTATGAACATTCATTGCATATTTGATTGTTTATTGAGATGCATGAGTTAAGGGGGAGCTTCTTTGAAGCTTAACTTTAATCCATGCATATATAACTCCATGAGTTTTGTCATCATCAAAAAGAGGGAGATTGTTGGCCCAGAGGCCTTCTACTATAGTTTTGATGATGATTGACTCATGTAGTTATGTTTACTAATAATCTTGTGATGTTTAGTTTCAGATCATTAATCAAGATATTAGTTGGTGATTAGCTTCAACAAGATGATTTGGAAGCTATTCACATGGTGATTCAAGAGTCCGAGCAACAAGATCATATATAGCACTCATTGGAGTCAAGCTCGGTGAATCATGAAATTTTGGATCGAGTCGGCTTGGAGACGACGCTCTACAAGAAGACATCGGTACCATAGTTTAGAGTTTGTTTAGATCCATTTGTAAAGATTAGAATAGTATGATATGCTCAAGTTCACAACACACACGTTTCATGTTTTGGTTTTCGGTTTGTTTTGTTTAACCGATCTTGGTTTTCATGAATAGATATTATATCAAAACAAGTTTACATGGTTTAATGTATATTAGATTTGGTCTATATACATGCATGCCTCAACGACTTAGACAAACTTAGTTTGATATACCTATTCATGTGTTTTAGGTTTTGTGTTTTAACTAAACATATTTTTGAAAATAAAGTCAAAAACATGAATATATATATATGTTTCTTGTATATTGGATTATATCCATATGCAACATGCTTCAAAGTGTTTAAATATCATGTTTTTGTATTTGGATGAGTTTTGAAAAAATCGGATTTCCATTTGAAAAATTCAAGTTTGGTAAAATACAGGTTTTGATTTTCAACAAAATTTGTAAGTGACAAAAATGGTTCATAATGTTTGAAATTTGTGTTGAAATTTTTAACACAAGTTTATATTTCAATGAAAAATGACAAAATTATTTTTGTGAATTTTTAGAAGATTTATGGGAATTTTTAGAATTAAAAATAATAAGTTTTTCTGTCCCAGAACTGTGGCTGCCAGGCTCTGGCGGTCGACCGTAACGGTCGACTGAGCCAGGAGCCGGTCGACCGTAGCGATCGACCGGACGTGCACTAGATTGTGCACGTAGCCGTGTCAGTCGGCCGGTCGACCGACCGGTCGACCGACTGAGAGCAACCCACTCTCGGGTTGCTCCCGGTCGACCGAGCGGTCGACCGGACAGAGAGTGTTGCTCTCTGTTTCTGGGGCCGGTCGACCGGGCGGTCGACCAGTAGCTGCCAACGGTCAAAAATCGACCGTTGGTCGGTCGACCATCCGGTCGACCGGTAGACCATTTCTGGCAGTTTTAGCTGCCAACGACTATATTTTTCTAGGGGCTATAAATACCCCATTAATGGCCTGTTTTCACTAAGAATTTTTTGGACGAAATTTCTGAACTTTCTCTAGTGTTTTCACAAGTTTTAAAAGAGTTTCATTGTGCTAAAAAGATCAATCTTTATTGTTTTAAAGTGTTTTAATATTTCAAAGAAAAATAGTCTTTTGGGAATTTGATTTGGTTCTATCATTTTATATCTTTGTGGTGATTTCCCAAGTGATTTTTCTTTGTTTTAAACACTTTGTTTTCCACACTTGAGCTACATCTACTATCTCATTCTATAGGATCCTAGTGTGGGAAAAGAGATTGTTTGTGGTTGTTAGACCACCACGTTGTAAACCCAATCTTTGCTTGGCTTTGTGCCTTTCCCTCATTGTGTTGAGGAGGTTGTGCATTTGGGTTGTATCCCTCAAGTTGTGAGGTGATCCTTGTGTTGCTTTGTGCTTATCCCTCAAGTTGTGAGGTGATAGATTGTTGGCTTGGTGCTTTGCCTCTAGGAGGTTGTGGTTGCAAAGAGAGGAGTTGGGTACCCCTTGTGATTGTATTGCTCCAAATCCTCGGTGGAGATTCCCTTTGTGGGAGTCCTGTGTGGACAAGCTAGTGGATTCGAAATCCTTCTGGGTGAAGGTGGGGATGTAGAGCTGCGTGCTCGAATCTCGAAACAAATCTTGTTGTTTGCGCTTGATCATTGACTCTTACTCTCTCTCTTTACTTTGTGCCTTGCATTATTTCATATTGATCATTCACATTTATATGCTTGGCTTGGTTGTGTGTGCATAACTCATTTAGTGTAATTGCAATTAAGTTTTAAATTCCGCATTTAGTTCACTAGATTAGCATTATCACCTATTTACCCCCCCTCTAGATGATTTCAAGTTAGTATTCCGAACCCAAACATTATTATGCGATGCATTAATCCTATCAAAGCAAAATTTAACCAAATGACCTTTACAGCCACAATATGTGCATGAAAAGATTTTACCATACATGAATGCATGATGTGTATGTGGAGTGTGAGCATGTTTAGGGTGCTTGGCGTGATGTAAAGGTTGTGATTTATGAACATGAGCATGAATAGCATGTGAATGTTTCTTTGGGACATGTTTCTTAGGAAACATAGCCTCTAGTCTATTTTTATCAAATTCACATTTCTTCAAAACAATTCCTAATGAATCAATTTTCTCTTTTAGCATGGAAATTTCATTTTCATCAATTTGTGAAAATTTACCTTTGAAAGAAATTTTATAGTTATCAAAATCCTTTTGTGTAGAAACAAGAGTAGAAAGCAATTCATCTTTTTCTTTTGTAAGTGTGAAAACTTTGTGATTGAGAGATTCATTTTCCTTTTTCATTTTCAAGTATTTTTTTTTGAGAAAATCATAGTTATGAGATAGTTCTTCAAAAGCTTCTCCTAGTTCATCTATAGAAAGCTCACAATCAATGGATATATTGGGAGTTACCTTGCTTGTGCTTTCATTTGCCATGAAGCACATGTTGGCAATGTGGCCTTCCTCATCGGATTCACTCTCCGAATCCCAAGTAGCCTTTAAAGCTTTCTTTTTGTACGGCTTCTTGGAGGTGGAGAGTTTGCTTTTGTTTTCCGGGCATTCCGCAACAATATGACCCGGCTTCTGGCAATTGAAGCAAATGATTTTCTTCTCTTCTTTACCTTGCCATCTCCTTCTATTTTGAAACTTTGCCTTGTTGTACATTCTCCGAACGTTCTTTACAAGAAGAGAAATATCCTCATCATCCTCTTCTTCAACATCGTCGTCAGAGTAGGTGGAAGAACTCTTGAAGGCAATGGCTTTCTTCTTGGGAGGAGCCATCTCTTCTCTTGCTTTCCTTTCCATCTCATGGGTCTTGAGATTCCCAATGAGACCTATAAGCTCCATTTCTTCCTTGTCATTGAGCTCCTTCAAAGTAGTGGCTTTGACTTCCCAAGATAGAGGGAGTGTACGGATGATCTTCCTCACTTTTTGGTCGTTGTCAATGCCGTCACCTAAAGAAGAAAGTCCATTGAAATCTTTGTAAATTTAGTAACCATATCATCTATGGTTTCATTCTCTTGCATAGAAAAATTTTCATATTGGGAACGAAGAAGGTCGATTTTTGCCCTCTTTACTTGTGAAGTCCCCTCATGAGTGACAAGTAAGTGAGTCCAAATCTCATGTGCGGATTTGCAATGAATGACTCTAGAAATATCATCGTCATTAAGAGCTTGAAACAAGGCATAGTGTGTCCTAGCATTAGCGTCAAACTCTTTCGTGGCAATATCAGACCAAGTATCCTTATCACCAGGGGGTGCACTAAAAGGCTTGGTCACCACCTTTGCAACCCGGCTCCCTAAGGATTGCAAAAACACGGTCATCTTAACCTTCCATATGGGAAAGTTAAGGCCATCAAACTAGGGTGGGGTCTTAATTCCTTCAGTCATTTTTACTAAGTGTATGACGATGAAAAAATGAATAGAGTGATTAGCAATATAGGATCTCTCTAAGGTTGTTAATCCAAGAGCCTAGAGACCAAAGCTCTGATACCAATTGAAAAACACCTAGAGGGGGGTGAATAGGTGTTAATGCTAATCTAATGATCTTTTTAAACAAGTATGAAAGTATGATGCAATTGGTCACTCAAAATAAGAAATTGAAGCCGAATTTCCCGTGAATGGCTCTAGAACTTCTCCTCTTTGATTCCTCTAGATTATGAGTTGAGGCGCATAATTGCTTTCTTATTGAGATGAGTAAAGATCGAAAAATGCAAGTAATAAAATGTATGCAATAATGAAGTGCAAGCAAGAGGTATCACAAGATATAAATGTAAAGTAATGAAAAACAATAAGAAAACCAATCGCAAACACAAGGAATTTGTTTCGAGGTTCGAGCCACCGCTCTACGTCCCCGCCTTCACCACTGTGAAGGATTTTCACTATATCCACCGAGAAAATTACAAGAGGTCTACATAAGATCGGAGTACCGAACTCCCACCAATCCAACCTCTACACAAGAGGGATCTCAACAAAAGGAACTACAAGTAACAAAGTGATCAACAAGGACCATACACTTCTCTCTTACAACTCCTTATAGAATGGGAATGATTTTTGGCTCAAGAAGTGTAGTGAGAAAGAATTCAGTTGAAAAGAGTAAGAAAAAATCTTTAAAACAACTGAAAAACTTTGACCAAGAATGCACTTTAGAATTGAGAGCTTTGAAAAATTTTCTTCTCTTTTTGAAACACAAAACAATGGGTATTTTCTTGATTTTCACAAGTGACCAATGCCATCTATTTACAGGGATTAGAGGAGATCTAATCATCATTATAACTAGTTTAATACGTCAGGAAATAGCCCCCAAAATTTCAGAGAAAGCTGACTAAAACATCACCATCAAATCCAATGATTAAAACTCAGAAAACTAGCCGTTGGGGCTGCTGGCGGCTGTCGGTCGACCGGCCCGGTCGACCGGTAGTCCATTGGCAAGCTAGCCGTTGGACTCGGTCGACCGGTCGGTCGACCGGAGGCAAAAGAAAAAAAAATCTCTTTTATCTGTCGATCGACTGGCCCGGTCGACCGACAAAACCCGATAGCAAGGGGCTTTCAGTCGGTCAACCGGTCCGGTCGACCGGCAGACGTGCACAAACGTGCACGTCAAGACCACAAGGCCCGGTCGACCGGTGCGGTCGACCGATCAGGCCTGAACTAGAGCCGGTCGACCGCCCGGTCGACCGTAGGGCCTGAAACAGGATTTTTATAGGAAAAAATTTGAACTTTGAAAAATTTTCAAAATAATTTTGTAAGGCTATATGATTGAGTAGCATGCTATAAGGGTTGGTATACATTATATAAACAAGATGAAAAAATATAAAATAATTTGAGTCATGTATAACCATCAAGTCATGCACCTAAATCAATTAGCCAAAACAAAAAATCGTATTTTGAAAAATGAAAGTGTGTGTGTATTTTCTTGAGCCAACTTATCATAACCATATTCTTTAACAAACTAATTCTTACAAGGGTTCTAGGTGACTACAAGGGCTTCAAATGGGCTTCTCCATATGCGATGTTGAAATAGCTTGAATCCTTGAACCCGAAATGAATCAATCTTGAGTCAAAAATACCTTCCTTTAGGGAAGAAAAAATCTTGAATCCTTAGAACCCTGAAACATACTTAAACACAAAAAATGATTAGTACAAATAACTACATATGTTTTGTAATCATCAAAACTCAACAACCGGGTGATTGTAACCTTGGGCCAACATATATATGTATATACATATGTATATATATATATATGTATATGTGTGTGTGTGTGTGTGTGTGTGTATATATATATATATATATATATATATATATATATATATATATATATATATATATGTACACACACACACACACACACACACACACACACACACACACACACATATATATATCTGTGTGTGTGTGTGTGTATATATATGTATATATATGTACACACACACACACACACACACACACACACACACACACACACACATATATATATATATATATATGTACATATATATATGTATACATATATATATATGTATATATATTTCTATATATGTATATATATATATATTGATACATATGTGTGTGTGTGTATGTATATGTACATGTACATATGTATGTACATGTACCTATGCACATGCACATGTTTATATGCACATGTACATATGCATGTATATATACATATGTACATGTACATATACATATATATACGTATAAATATATACGTGTGTATATATATATGTGTGTGTGTTTATATATGTATATATATTTACACACACATATGTATATCTATACGTACATATATATATATATATATATATATATATATATATATATATATATATATATATATATATATATATATATACTCAGTATATTTTAATGTTTATCCCAATTTAAGCTTATCTTTGACAAATCCAAATATATTAGAGGCGGTTATTTTAAATATAAAAACACATGGATATAAGTTTCTTTCTGAATCTGAAACAACTGCAGTAATTTTTGGATTCACTATAAAGTCCTAAATACATTAGCACCTAAAACTAAACAAATAACTAATTTACGAAAAAAATAACTCTGGTCGAAAAAATCTACTATCATCTAATATAGCTACTAATAGAGTCTTAAAATGGGAAGAAATAAATTTTTCACAAAATTAGTTATTAACTTCTTCCATTCCTCCTAAGCCTATTATAGAAACAAACGTAGACCAAATAATTAAAACTGAGGATGGAGAAATAAAAGTTAAATTTAATCCAAAATCACTAATCGGTTCTAGTTCAAGTAACCTAATTAAAGGTAAATCTGTTAAGAATTCTAATCTAATAGAATATCTTACAAAAATAGAAGGCCTTAATAAATGGTATATTCCTAAAGTACCAACAAAAGAAATTTATAATATAGGAATGTTTGATTTTAAATCTTCCATAGCAATTAAAACTATGAAAAAAAATAATTCAAGTAGATAATAATGAACAATCAATAAAATTATTAAATGAAGAAGACTTATCATGCTCCATCAATAAATATAATTTTATTCATATTGGGCTGATCCAAATAGTGTTAAAATCTTTAACACTTCAAGGTTAAATGCATCACTATTAACCTCACTAGAGATGTTAGATGTCTAGATTACATTCAATCCTTAATGGGAGGAATCCTCAAACAATTAAACCCGAATAAAAAAATCAGAAGAATTAGTCAGGTTTCATTCTGGTAAATGGAATCCAACTCAGTATAATTATTTAACAATTAAAAAGAAACTCCTTGCCATAATAAAATGTATATATTGATCTGCATAATAAAAAATTCTTATTAAGAATTGACTGTAGTTCTGCTAAATCTATTATAGAAAAGGACGTTAAAATCTTAGCTTCAAAGCAAATTTTTACTAGATGGCAAGCTGAATTATCTATTTTTTATTTTGATATAGAATATATTAAAGGTCAAAATAATTCTCTATCTGATTATTTAACCTGTGAATTTTTACAGTCCAATGCAGGGTTCTAGTGCAGGTAGAGGCAGAGGGTGTGGAAGAGGCAAAACCCTGGCTTGTCCTATCCAAGTCCAATACGGGGAAGCCTTTAGTAGCATCTAATTCTCCTAATTCCTCATCATCATCATCAGGAAATATTCCTGATAAGGAAGAATCTTCCCACCAATCTTAACAATCTAAAACTTTAACTTTTAAAGAAATTCTTGACTTGAAGCAATATTTTACCAGAAAAATACTTCAGATTTAATTATAACTCTTAAAAGGAATAATATTCCTAATTCTTGAAAATTACTCCAAATTAATATCTCATTTACTTTGCGGGAATATC
>JAVJIF010001262.1:100000-130000 GCA_038442645.1 Agave tequilana
GCTATGTGAAAGGGCTGCTATTTTTTAGCAAAGGAATGGTTTGGAAGACAAAACCCCATGGGCAGTAAGATGGTACCTCCAAAACATTAACAGAGCCCTGGTTGAAATTGATCTTAATGATGTTGAAGCAGATAAGGTTAGTTTTTAATAGTTAGCTATCATAAACTATTCAATATATTTTTATATATTTAAATGGAGTGCGACCATTATCGCATCCCTTTGATTAAATTTCAATGGTGTGCGACAAAAGTCGTGGTTCCTTCCATCACGTTATAAGTAAAGTGCGACCATTGTCCCAGTTCTTTTATTTTCTTGATTTGTACTGCGACTATGGTCGCAGTATTAATTTATTTGGCCAAGTTAAAGTTTAAGAATGCAACTAAGGTCGCAATTTGTTTGATAGCTCTTCTAGTACAAGTTTTATTTTGCTGCGATATAATTAATAGATTTGTCTAAGATCGCAGTTTGTTTAAGATCACCGTTTGTATGATTTTTCAGATTTTTTATTGAATGACCAACATTTCAAATGATGAAAAAAATAATGATTGGCCTTCCTTTTGAAGATGAAGAAGAAAAAGAAGAAGATTAAGGAGAATAAGAAGATATAAATATTGAAGCTAACATCCCAGCAGAAATAGAACCAGAGCCTGTCGAAATAGTTGAGGAATCAACGCGTGAACAAGAACTAACTATTGCAGGTTATTTTCTAGCACCACGAGATGAACAAGTAATCAAAATATTGAGTAATGAAAATAAGTACTTGAGAGTATATATTTTTGAGCTAGAAAAAAAATTTGAAATAATGGAGGAAAAAAAGCTCTCAAGGCTGAATTAAAGAAAAAAAAGAGAGAGAAGAGAGAAAAGAAAACTTAAAAAGTAGCAAAAAAAATTAAAAGTGAAGGAAGAAGAAGAAGAAGAAGAGCTGCTGAGAGCAGCCACTGCTACGAAAGAGGAGAAGGAGAGGAGGAAAAAGGAGTAGGAGGAGCAGGAGAAGGAGAAGAGGAAAAAGGAGAAGGAAGAGCAGGAAAGAAGAAGAGGAGGAAGGAAGAGATGGAGAAGAAAAGGCAGTTGCAAGAGGAGGAGGAGAAAAATCGTAAAATTCAAGAAGAGGAGAAGAGGAGGAAGGAACAGGAGGAGAAGGAGAAGAAGAGGATGGAAGAAGAGGAGAGAAGGAGGAAGGAGGAAGAGCAGATGGAGAAGAGGAGAAGGAAAGAAGCAGAGTAAAAGAGGAAAAATCAAGAGGAGAAGAAGCGAAAGAAAATGAGGGAGCTGATGGAGAAGCAGGCACAAGAGGAGAAGAAAAAGGAAGAAGAGGATTTCAAGCGATCTGAATACGAAATAAGTATTGCTAGGGAACATTTTCCAACTTTTACTTTAAATTTAACTCAATAGATCCTTGATATCCAAAAACACAACTTCTGCTGAAAAAAATCAAGAACATACTCCAGCTCAGAAGCAAGCGTTAAAAGGATAAGGTTTGGATTACTCTAAAGGAACGATAGAAAGGGGAGTCAAAGAACGCAAGCGCACTGAGAGAGATCACGATGACTTCGATTTTATTTATCCAAAACAAAAAAAGAAAACTATTGAAGATCCTCTTCCACAGCCTGCGGCTCAGACTTCTGCCTCTGGTTTCGACAAGTCAAAGAAGGCAGACACTCAGCCAAAAATCAGGGAATTGAATGAATCCACTGCATACAGAATTCTGCATCCATATCAACAAGCCCTCATCAAAAATTTCTTGGACAAAACCTTCTCTGAGTAATTTTATTTATTTTATTTAAAATTACATAAAAAATATAAGATATTTATATTATCACAATTTCATTATTAACTCTTTTTTATTTTTTTTGTAGTGCTATTGCATATCAGGATCCTAAAAACAGAATAATAGTTGCAAAAAATGACATAGATGACCTGATGTTCAGTAGAGATTTAGATGCCAGTATCATTCATTTCTACATGAAGCATCTAGAGAAGAGAGGAGGATTAAAAAGTATATTCTTTCGACGCGAAGCTTGGGTAAACATCCATTTTCTCCTTTATAGTTAATTAAAACATCAATTTTTTAGATTCTTCATGTAGTAATTTATAATTTTTATGGTTAGAAAATCTACTAGTCGCATTTACTGCTGATAAGGTCTAATGAATTGACTGCGACCTGGGTTGAAGTCACGTTACTAATTAATCCTTAAAAATGAAGCTGAATAATGATGGATGCGACCTTGGTCGTAGTCGCTGCCAAAATATTCTTTAACAATAACAACACAACGACCTTGGTCGCAGTCGTAGTTGATAATTAGTCCTAAAAAATTAAACCTGAATACTGATGAATGCGACCAAGATCGCAGCCAAAAAATTAATTAACAATAACAACACAGCGACCTTGGTTGCAGTCAGTGTTCTTGGCAAAATAAATCAAACTGCGACCAGAGTAACAATAAAAATATACTTGGTTAAAGATTTACTGTGACCCAGGCAGAGAGAACTGCAACCTTGGCATCAGATCTGATTTGCATGTCATTTTTGATATTTTGATTTCATTTTATTATTAAATATATAAATGTTTGAATTTTTTTGGTTTTGACAGCAAGGTGTTGTATCTCAAAATAGAGATATGGAGATTATTTCATCAAGCAGTTGTTGAGAAACTGGACAAGAGATGTGCATGACATGTTCTTCTCGATCAATCACAAACACAGTGCCAAAGAAGCTGGATTCACTAGATCTTGTTGGTATTTGATTGCCATACACAAGAGTGAATT
Organism: Agave tequilana; assembly: GCA_038442645.1. NCBI lineage: Eukaryota > Viridiplantae > Streptophyta > Magnoliopsida > Asparagales > Asparagaceae > Agave > Agave tequilana. The sequence goes on from JAVJIF010001262.1 coordinate 102,766, forward strand.
TTTTACAACTATTTGGTCCCAGTGAAAAAATCAAGTAATATATTAAAGATTTATCAAACAGATGCAAGAACAATGGTGAGTTAAATTTAACCTTACAATTACTGAATATTTACATTTAATTTGATTGATATTGATACTTTTTCTATTAACAATGCAGAAAGAAAGATTATTACAAATTTTTGAATTGATTTCAATAAAAAGTTGAAAAAAATATATATAAAATATGCAAGATGTCCCCAACAAGCAAACATGTCTAGTTTTCTTGTGACATTTACCCAAGATATTTTGTGCTTATTTAGAGTAAATATCTAATCTCATTTAATTTTTTTCTGTACAATTTTCAGTGTTGATTGCGCTGTATATGTATGCAAGTACATTGAAAGTATAACATTTAGTACTCCATCAATAGTTGATACTGTGACGGCTGCCGATGTATAGGGACTGAGTAGCGAGCTTGCATACATGTTACTCGCAGACAAAGAGAAAAGTTGGGATGAAGAAACAGAATTAATAAGAAGGATGGTATTTGAATATTGAAAATTGACTTAATTTTTTAATTACAATATTGTTAATTCATTCATATACATCATTTTTTTTATTATAAATGTATATTACTTGTAAAGCAGGTCTGTTGGATTTATTAATGTAATTTGTATATATTTTTATTCATTTGTTATAAAAGTCCATTGAGATTCTCTTATTTCCATTCTATAGATGTAACAGAGTCAGCGACTTAGGTTGCAGTGATACTAAAAACTAATAATGAGTTTTGAATTTGTATTGCGATCAAAGTCACAGTCATGAACTGGGAGGCTGTATCGACTGTTTATAATGCGACAATGGTCACAGTACGCATAAATTCGTCTATGTCAAAAATGTATCTATTTATTAGCATTCTATAAATGTAAGAGAGAGAACGATCACGGTCACAATTAATGAATCATATTGCAGGTTGTACTGCGACCATGGTCGCGTTGCCTAATTGGGAACTGCAATGTTTTTATATACATAACAATATATATTTTAAATTTTGTTAAAATAATTAATTTAACGAAAAGTAAACATGATCTTCCTGATCTTTTTCTATCGTAAGAAACAAAAATAATAATAGTCTTGCCGTATTCAAAGCAAAAAATAACTGCATCTTAAAATATGTTAACTTTTAACTTGTTATCAAAAACTGAATAGTCACCTGGAAAGTATACATTTTTTGAAAAAGACAGATAATAAATTTACGCCATGTTCACATTATTTGAGAGAATAAACCTTTTAGAATTCTTGGATTACTTATATATTAAGGGTATCCATTAGAGGATAACAAACAGACTAAATTATATTTCTGAAATTCGTCTCTGTCAAAAATCTGAAAAAGATTCAAAAATGTCTTCTCCACCATCTTCACCAAAAAGAAGTCATTCATCTAATGATGATTGGATATATAGTTCTGATACGTTCTCCCGCTACGAGTTAGAGGATGGCTTGATACAGACGACCCATTCTGAGAGTTCATGGATGAAACGAAATACCGCTATGAAGAGAAATAAGCGAAGAGAAGAGTGAAGGTAATGAGGAGGAAGACGAGGAAAGCGATACGGAAGACGAACACTGTCATAATATGGATGACGAAGATTATTATAATGATGATGACGAGGACGACTGTGTAGGCTATCAAAAAAATTACTGAAGACAAAGCCTCAGACGTGAACCACCTAGACGCGAAGGTCGCCAGACGCGGACCTCGCGTACTTTCTCAGACGCGGAGGTCAGACCTCGCGTCCTTTATCAAACACGGACCTCAGCCAGCTCCGCATTTCAACTCAAACGCAAGCCTGAGCAGCTCCGCGTTCCAATAAAGACGCGAGCCTGTGAGCTCCACGTCTCAACATCAGAGCGAGGTCCGCGTCCAGCGCGAGACCCGCATTTCTGTTATAACTGGCAGCCACGAACTTGGTCAGTTACACCCCATTTCTCCCCACATAATAAGGAATAACTTCCCATTATGGAGAGATTTAAGGAGTTGGTTACACCCCCTCTCATTATGGAGAAATTTAAGGGGTTGATTACACCCCAATTCCTCTATAAATAGCTATGAATAGCTAGAGAAGAAAAGGAACCCCGGGGGAGGGACCTCTTCTAAAAGAGGCTCAGGGGGAGGGGACCTCTTCTAAAAGGGCTGAGAAGGAGAGTCCTGATGAAGGAATCCAAGAAGCCATGGGCAGAGGAGGAGAGCTACCTCAGCAGAGTTCGGCCCCGAAGCTCTTGTAACCTGAGAAGAGTTCAACTCTTTTTGTTAAGTTGCTATGTTCAAGTTTTTTTTAAATCTCTTTGAGATTCCATTACTGATAGGAGCTATGTTACTCCACCAGTAGATCCAAAGAAAGGATCCACAAGAGAAACTTGACGTTCGGCCAGTCAATGGAGAACAAGACTCTCCACCGCCACGTGAAGAACCCAGTATTAAACAAAGGGGAGATTCAAGTCTCAACATCTTCCCTCTCTTATAATTGGAGTATAAATCCATTGTAATCTTTCAATTGATTCAAGGAAATTTTACAAGGAACCCTATTCTCTTGTCAAACAAAAGATGGCGACTCCGCTGGGGACAATGATCTTTCTCAACCAACAAGAAAGTGATGACGCAAGCCGACGTCAAGATGCTTGGATTCATAGTCGAATCGCTTGTGATCGAATTTGACTAAGAGAAGTTGAACTCCCCCTAAGCTTCGGGAGTCTCCCATGGAGACAACGTGGTCAGCCCCAACGTCTCTTCAGAGACCCGCATCATGACCCACGGTTAAGATGGCAAGAGAGACCAATCTCCCCTCCATCCTTTTATCAAGGCACTTCCAGTTTCGGATGCCGAAGGTTCTCAACAACCTTTACGGCTCAATCAGAATGCCGAGAGACTACGAAGGCGTTGCACTCATCGTCAGCAGACAGGAGTGGTTGCAACAGTATATGTGGCCCGCATCAATGTCTCTTATGAGACCCGCGAGGCCAATAATGATGAAGGCAAATCTCGTCGCAAAACTCCTCCCAAGGCTCAGCAAACTCAATTTGCAGGGGGTTAGCATCAACTCATGTGAGCCAAACGAATTGCTGATCGTCGACAAAGACGTCAAATTCACCATCAGCAAACAGAGCTCGCTTTCACCCCCGTGTTTCGGCACCAAACGCAAAGTTCACTTTCAGCCCCGCATTTCTGCAACAAAACGCGATGCTCTCGTTCACGAGCTACGCGTTTCAGTGCCAAAATGTGAAGTTCGCGTCCAGCCTCAAGCTATGCAAAAACGCGAGAATGCGCGACCCACGGCCGCGCCAGGACATGACCTTAGCGTGCGAGAGTCGCTGACAGTGTTAAAGGATGACCTTCGCGTATCTATTCAAAAAGCGCAAGACATGCGTTTAGCAGAAGGCTACGCCAGAATGAGATCATCGCGTTTCACTTCAGAAATGCGAGGTTCGCATTCAGCCCCAAGAGGCCATATTCAAATATGAACTGAGAAGCTCTCATCCCATGGGCTCGAGTGCCATTGCGAGCAGTTCATCTCGGCGGTGCTTTTTGATTGTCACTGCAACTTTCAGATGACTGAGCTGTCAGTTTTTAGCCTGTAAGGCTTCAAACTCAAACACCTCCAAGAGACGCAGACCTCGCGCTCCAATGTCAGACACGGAGGTCAACAGACACAGACGTCGCTTCCTTTCTCAGTCAAACATGGAGGTCGTCAGACGCAGACCTCGCGTTCCAATGTCAGATGCGGAGGTCGCCAGACGCGGACCCGCGTCCTTTTTTAGTCAGACGCGGAGATCGCTAGAAGCGGACCTCGCGTCCTTTCTCAGACGCATAAACACGAGCCTGAGTAAAAGGTTTGCTATAAGCCTTGAGGGCCTTGGTCCCATCCTCTCCTCCAAAATCTCCTACCAATCCTCTTCCATAGAGTGGTAGGTCCACAAATACAATCATTGTTAAGTTTAATATCAAACCTCTGACAATGGAAAGTTTCAATACTCCCCAGCGAGTACAAGCTTCACTTGTCGCTCCTCTGCATGGAGTCACAAATCAATGATTGTCAAGTTAATATTACACCTCTGACATTCCAAACTCCACTTGTCAATTCTAATCAATAGAATGATAAGTCCTCAAAATTGCTCATATCGCAAACCAACTACTGTCATGTTAACGTTACACCTCTGACAAACTACTTTATGTTAATACTACACCTCTAACAGTGATTAAGTTGCTGCCAAGTTTAATATTAAACCTCTGATAGTCACTTTTCCTCATGCTTTCATATCGAAGCTGAGATGAGCGATGCTAAGTTTAACACCACACCTCTAGCATTCAGTTCATTATTAAGTTCAACACTATACCTATGTCAATGACTTTTTCTCATGCTTTCATATCGAAGCTGAGATGAGCGATGCTAAGTTTAACATTACACCTCTAGCATCCACTTCATTGTTAAGTTCAACAATACACCTATGACAATGATTTTTCCTCGAACTTTCGTATCGGAGTCGAGATGACCAATGCTAAGTTTAACAACACACCTCTAGCATTATCTCCACTGTTAAGTTTAACACCACCTATGACAGTGATATCTTCAGTCTCCCCAATGAAACTAAGGTTCTTATGGAGCTAAGTTAACAGTACACCTCTAGCTCACATCCTTATCAAGTCACCTCTGACAAGATTCAATCTGATCTGTTAAGTTAATATCACACCTCTAACGGTAAAGAAATATTCAGATCCCCGACGGGTCTAGTCTTACTTGTCATTCTCTTCAATAGAATGACAGATCCACTTAAAGTGCTTAAATCATAAAATCCCATTACTGTTATGTTAAACATTACACCTCTAACAGTAAATCTTTATTTTCTAGGGAAATCAATATTTGTCATGTTAACAATTACCTCTGACAACTCATTCCCTAAAATTTTCTCCAAAATCACTTACCAATTCCCATCCATGGAATGGTAGGACCACAAAAAGCCTGTGACTATTTTCCCAGTGAAATAATCACAGATCAAACATGCCAAGTTAACATTATACCTCTGGATATTCACTGTTAAGTTAACATTAAACCTCTAACAGTGATTTCTCTCAATTTTCTCAGTGGAATAAATTACAAATCGAACCTGTCATGTTAATATCACACCTCTGACAGTAAGACTTTGATGTATCCCAAGGGGTAAAACTTCAACTTATCAATTCTCCTCAATAGAATGATAAGTCCACTCAAAATACTGTTATGTTCAAAATCACACCTCTAACAGTAGACATATCCCGGTCAAGTTAACATCACACCTCTGACCAAACTTGTTCAAATTGCAAACAAATCCCGGTCAAGTTAACATCACACCTCTAACCAAAATTTCAGCTTGTCAGTCCTCTTCAATAGGTTGGCGAGTCTACCAAACTGCGTAAATCGCAGAATATCCCGGTCAATTTAACATCACACCTCTGACCAAACTTGCTCAATGACAAATTCCGGTCAAGTTAACATCACACCTCTGACCAAAATTTCAACTTGTCAGTCCTCTTTAATAGGATGGCGAGTCCACCAAACTACGCAAATTGCAGAATCTCTCGATCAAGTTAATACTACACTTCTGACCAAAGTTTCTCATATCACAAAATCAATCGATGTTAAGTTAACATTACACCTATGACAGTGATCTCCTCGATTTTCTCAGTGAAAATGTGACCTTTCGATGCTAAGTTAAACATCACACCTCTAGCATGCATTTCATTGTTAAGTTAACATTACACCTATCACAATGATCTTCTCTCAAATTTCTCAGTGTAAATGAGACTTTCGTGATGCTAAGTTAATATCACACCTCTAGCACACATCTTTGTCAAGTTAATATCACACCTCTGACAATTCAATTTGCTCAAATTGTAAATCCAAACCCGTCACGTTAACATTACACCTCTGACGGTAAAAATCCCCATGGATCTTCAACAAAGCCAGTTCCACTTGTCATTCTCTTCAATAGAATGACAGGTCCACTTAAATTGCGTAGATCACAAAATCAATCGTTGTTATGTTAATATCACACCTCTAACAGCAAACTTTCATTCCCAGTGAGTTCTAGTCAACACTAAACCCTGACGATAGACTAGAACCAAACTGTGGCATAATCCCTAGCGAATCAAACTCCACTTGTTATTCTCATCAATAAAATAGCAAGTCTACAAAACTTGTTCAAAACACAAGTCCAGATCTCACTATCAAGTTAACATCACAATATTGACAGTAATCTTCTCAAATTCCCCCAGTAGAGTTATTTAATTTGCCAAGTTAATATCACACCTCTGGCAAGTAAAGCTCTTTCAAAGAAGCTTTGAGCGTGAACTTCGCGTCTCAAGTACAGAGCCGCGTCTCAATAAACTTAAGAGTTGCGTCTCAACAGTAAGTAAAGGCTGTGTCTCTACAGAAATTGAGAGCCACGTCTCTACAACAATTAAGAGTCGCATCTCAACTTTGATGAAGCTCGCGTCTCCACTTGATCAGTGTGCCAGAACTGCATCTGTGAGAGCTGCGTCCTCTCTCCCCCCAATATAAAGAGTATGTCTCTGCTACTGCAATCAGTTCAACAGTACACTGGCAAAGGCAATTGACAACTCCACCGGTTCAACAGTACACCGACAATCAAATTACAAATGATCTTTCTTGGAGGCTTCAAGTAGTTCAATAGTACACTCACGGAGACCAGAATCCCGACAAGGTCAAGCTCAAGACTGCCTCTCCGAAGAATGCCAATCCGATTACAGAAAGTCAAAATTCAACCGAAGTCCAAAGTATTTCAAAATCCATCCCAGTCAACCACGGAGTTTCAAAAACTTTGGAGGGGGTTCTGTAGGCTATCAAAAAAAATTTACTGAAGACAAAGCCTCAGACGCGAACCTCCTAGACGCGGAGGTTGCCAGACGCGGACCTCGCGTCCTTTCTGAGACGCGAAGGTCAGACCTCTCGTCCTTTATCAAACACGGACCTCAGCCAGCTCGTATTTCAACTCAAACGCAAGCCTGAGCAGCTCCGCGTTCCAACACAGACGCGAGCCTGTGAGCTCCGCGTCTTAACATCAGAGCGAGGTCCGCGTCCAGCGCGAGGCCCGCATTTCTGTTATAACTGACAGCCACGAACTTGGTCAGTTACACCCCATTTCTCCCCACATAATAAGGAATAACTTCCCATTATGGAGAGATGTAAGGAGTTGGTTACACCCCCTCTCGTTATGGAGAAATTTAAGGGGTTGGTTACACCCCAATTCCTCTATAAATAGCTATGGATAGCTAGAGAAGAAAAGGAACCCCGGGGGGAGGGGACCTCTTCTAAAAGAGGCTCAGGTGGAGGGGACCTCTTCTAAAAGGGCTGAGAAGGAGAGTCCTGATGGAGGAATCCAAGAAGCCATGGGCAGAAGAGGAGAACTACCTCAGCAGAGTTCGGCCCCGAAGCTCTTGTAACCTGAGAAGAGTTCAACTCTTTTTGTTAACTTGCTATGTTCAAGTTTTTTTAAATCTCTTTGACATTCCATTACTGATAGGAGCTGTGCTACTCCACCAGTAGATCCAAAGAGAGGATCCACAAGAGAAACTTGACGTTCGGCCGGTCAACGGAGAACAAGACTCACTCTCCACCGTCACGTGAAGAACCCAGCATTAAACAAAGGAGAGATTCAAGTCTCAACATCTTCCCTCTCTTGTAATCGGAGTATAAATCCATTGTAATCTTTCAATTGATTCAAGGAAATTTTACAAGGAACCCTATTCTCCCGTCAACTAACTAGATTATTCCTTTTAAATATGTATTATTTTTTAGGCAATTTAAGCCTTTTTTTGTAATGTTAATTATGTTAATTATAAATATTTTTTATAATTTTAATTTTACTGGTCACACTTTCTCACTATTTTAATTCTTATGTTCGTTCGAACATGAAACTATGGTGGTAAACTTTAATGGGCTATGTCGAACTTACATGTCAACAATGAGATCCAATCACAAAAATGTTAAAGTTACATCAAAATGGGATACACTTCGACTAATATCGCAGTCATAAAAAAAGAAATATCAGTGACCAAAAATAAATAAATAGCTAATTTAAGAGTATAATCGTAACTGCGACCAAGGTCGCAGTGTAAAATTGTAAAGGTCCTATTTTCACAACATACACTTTAATTATAACCATCTCTCAACATATTAAATTGGTAACATAATTAAAAATTTTAATGTAATAATTCATTCAGAACTTGAGAATTAAACAATCCAACTTTCCCGTGAAATATAAACTGCGACTCTGGTCGCAGTTAGGAAAATACACTCCTCATCGTAAAATTACTAATTGCGACCAAAGTCGCTGTGAAATATAGTCAAATATGAACTGCAACACTGGTCGCAGTCTATGTTCAACGAACTAAAGTATAACATATACGCTAACATTGTCGCAGTGGAGTGAATTTTTAAAGTAATATTTCTACTGTATTCAAATATTATTATAAAGTACAACATCTTAAAATAGAACAAGAGATGAGAAACACTTGAAAAGCAGCAACAACTTTCCCATGAAATATAAACTACAACCCTGTCGCAGTTATGAAAATACACTCCTCATTATAAAACTGCTAATTGCAATTAAAGTCGCTTTCAAATATAGTCAAATATGAACTGCGACGCAGGTCGCAGTACGACGAAATGTCTTTTCCTTTAACAATGCGACCTTGGTCGCAGATGATGCCAAAATATATAAAAATAAAAACTTTATTCCTTTCAGGTAGCCGCAACATGAAACACTTCCTCTGCAAGTAAAAAATAAATGTAAATATTTGAAACATCAAATTAAAATTAAATTATATAACAGGTTTAATTTCATACCAATAATGGACAACCAGTCCTGTAATGGCCCAGCTATTGACAGTTTTCACACTCTCGATACTTCACTTCCTTCTGTGATAGAGAATCTTTAAAATCAGACTTAAGTCTAGATGCACCTTTAGGCCTCTCCTTGGTTGGTACAAGACTAATTGGATTGCGTATAGTCAATTCTTAACCATCTCGCAAAACCACAACTGATCCACTGGACCAATATTTATTTCAGACTATAATGATTGATCATTTACTGTCCTGGATTTGCATTCATTACTGGTTTCTACAGCAAATCTTTCCAACACAGCATCTAACTTTGAAAGATGGATGTCCGAATCGGACAACATTTCAAGAATTGCATTAAATTTGGATCGCAGTGTCCACAGTCTAGTCGTCCCTTGCATGCCTTGATTGGGAAAAGGTCTAATGCCATTTTCAATTGTAATATTTTTGTAACAGGCATCCAATCTCCATCTCTATGTATATAGGATTCTGGTATATGTGTAATGTGATTGTGCTACAAAATACACAGAATATGTCTACAAAGGATACCCTCTGTTTCGAATAATGCATAACTACAAGACACGTTAAGTTCAGCAAAATTCTCATAACTGACTTTTTTTCAAGTGTCTTTTGATTCTGAAAATTCACCAACCAAATATTTTGCTCCAGGTCCATCATATTCTAACTCTTTCGAAAAGAGTGTCATTATAACTGCCCATTTCTTTTGGAACAACTGAAAAATCTTCATGGTACCCAACTTTGAAACTTATATCTCATATGAATTCGATGTACAACTGGGCACAGAATTCAAACCCTGAAATTCTTACTGAGATTCAGAACTACGATGGGCAGCGACAGTTTTATTGTATTGGTGAACAAACTCAACTAGTTTTTTATTTGTATTCACAAAACCATTAAAGAAGGAACTAATACTCTCAGACCTCTGACTGGTTGTCATTCCAGCACAGAAAATATCCTTTAGATAAGCATTACCCAGTGTCCTGCAATTGGTACATCTTCAACAACCAACTGTCTTCTTCTTCTATATGATATTTTTCCTTCATCAATCTCCATCGTTCATCGCATGTGCTTATATCACGGGAGATGTACCACAGATGAAAATCACAGACAAAATCTTCCCCACACTGTTCATCAGGGGATTTGTTGTTCGGCAATATGTTTCCTTACATGTCAAAAATAGTACCGATGCCTTGTAGTTGAAAATACCATCTTGATGGCATCACCTATCTGGATATCCTGATCAGTAATAATCACTTTTGGTGCAACTCCGTGAATGCATTTGAGCCATTTATTGAATAGCCAAATAATGTATCTTTCTGCTCATCCGCAATCAATGCACAACCAAATAAAATTGACTGCCGATGATGATTCAGTCTAGTGAATGGAGCAAATGGTAGGTTCAAGTGATTTGTCCTGTATGTTGTGTCAAGAACGATTATATCACAAAAACTCAAATACGAGGAAATTGCTCTTCCATCAGCCCAAAAATTGCTTCTAAGTATCTCCGCATTATCAACTTCTCTTGCAAAGAAAAATTCTGGATCAGACTCGGCTGTTTCTTGAAAATATTTGATGATCGAAATAAACTTATGGCCAATATTATTTCTACGGTGTCGAATAAAGTCAATAACTTGTTGCGGGCTTATTTCCTCACAACCTTCTCTGTGGTTCATTGCATTAACAACACGAAAAATATTTGAAGGACGAATTCCTAAATCAACCAAATTGCTCATAATGCTTCTGCTAATCTTTGATGGATGTGGCTGATGAGAGCAAAAGTGATGGACCTTATTCAAGCTTGATAATTCATGTGAATGAGAATCAACAAACTTGGTGACAACCCAAAATCTTCTGTTTGATAATAAACGAAGATGCACATGCATCTCAGTAGGACACTCAATTCTAATGTCGATTTGACGGTTGACTGTAAGCCCATCTTGTCTTTTTTCACAACTTCTTCACACCCTCCTTATTGTAACAAAATTTTCTGCAAATAACTTCATGAGGAGACCTCTGTGACTTATCTATTTCTTTTCTTCTCACGCCAAAATCTTTATTTCTTACATAAGAATTAAAAAGTTGTATGCTTCATCGTCTATGGAAAACTGTTGTCCTAAAAGAATAATTAGGCTTCCAGACATTACTCTATGTGAATTCAGATCCTACAAAATAAATTGTTGAACTAAATAAAAAATATAATTGAAAATCACAAGTCTGAACTTTAATAAATAAAACTGTGACTAAGGTCGCAGATGTAAAGATAGCTATAACTTCTGAATAAAAGATTGTGATCGTAGTCGCAATTCTCAGGATGGCCAAGTTTTTTTAAAAAATGTGTATAATAACTGAAATAAATTGTCATTAATATATACTGCGACCTTAAGTCACAGTTCTTACAATTTAGTGTATGAAAAGAACTGATTGAAAATTACACGTCTGAACTATAATAAATAAAACTGTGACTAAGGTCGCAAATGTAAAGATAGTTGTAACTTCTGGATAAAAGACTGTGACCGTAGTCGCAGTTCTCAGGATGACTAGGTTTTTTTTAAAAAATGTGTTTAATAACTGAAATAAATTGTCATTAATATATACTGCGACTTTAAGTCGCAGTTCTTACAATTTAGTGTATAAAAAAATTAATTGAAAATCACACGTCTGAACTATAATAAATAGAACTGTGACAAAGGTCGCAGTTGTAAAGATAACTTTGACCACTTGAAAAATTGTTTTAATACATACTGGGACCGTAGTCACAGTTCTTACAATTTAGTATATTAAATTAAATAACTGCGATTGAGATCGCAGTTAACAAAACTGTGAAATTGTTACTGAAAAAAGACTTTAGTAAAAGTGATTATTGTTCTGTAAAATGAAATCTAGGTCGCAGTTCAATTTACGTTACACAAAATTTTTTACATATAAGAAATTGCGAGAAAAAAAGAACAAAAAAGATAAAATAAAAACCTCTTAATCAGTTTTTAAAGATCTCAACCCTTCAAGATTTTCAATATTCTGTGAGATAGTTGAACCAGATGATATATGGTTCATATTTAGATCGGGAGATAAAGATCGGGGATGATGGCGACCTGAATTGGCAGGAGAAGTATTCTGCTTCGCCGTCGACATTAAAATAGAAAAGGAGGTTTAGATTTGCAAAGTAAAAAAAAACTGATCCGAATACTGCTTTTTTTTAGAAAAACCTTTATGGCACGAAAAGGAAAACTTAAATCTGATAACGAGCAGAAAATGAAATAGGGGAGAAATATTAATAAATAATAGCGGGACAAGTACCTTATACTGCGGGACATTTAGTAATTTTACTTATTCCAATAAGCGGGCACAATTATTGGTGTGGTAAATAATGTGCCACGTCACTGCAGGCTGAGAGGGACTCTCAGTTGTCGGCTGATATGCATATTTTTATGTATATATATATTTCTATAAATCTGTATACGCATATTTCTATATATCTATATATGTATATTAGAAATATGTATATCAGTCGACTGTTGAGAGTCCCTCCCAGCCTGCAGTGACATGGTACATTATTAGCCACACTAATAAGGACGGCCCGCCTATTGGAACAGCTGAAATTACTAAAGGACCTTACTGTAATAGAAAGTGGATCTGTATAGTTTATTATTATTTTTTTTCTTTCCTAGTTTTGCGCGTTGTCAGATCAAGATTTGAATTTTCGCGGAGAAAGTCTTTCTAAAAATAGCAAGATTAGGACCAGATACCTTTATCTTACTTTGCAAACCTGGATCTCCATCAGCTCTCCATCAGAATCTCCATTATATTTAGATCTCCCTTTCTATTTTAATGTCGAGCACAACTAGAACACATCTTCTGCCAGTTCAGGTAGCTGACGGCCACGATCTCTTTCTCCCGATCTTAATATGAGTCATATATCATCGGGTTCAACTTCCTCTGAAAATATAAAAAATCTAGAAGGATTGAGATATTTGGATGTTGATCAAGATGTTTGTATTTTTTTCTTTCTTTATTTATTTTATTATTTTTCACAATTTCTCATCTGAAAAGAAATTTTGGGTAACCTAGATGAAACCAGCCGTAGTTTACGGTTTATAGAATAATTACGACCAAGGTCACAGTTTTCTAATTAACAATTTCACAGTTTTTATTAATGCGGCCTTAGTCGCAGTCGTTAATTAAGTTTGATCTCAGACCTTTGTCGTAGTCCTCTTATGTTATTAAAGTCCATGTTTTGTCTCATGGTCAATAAATTTTTAAGGATTGTGACAAAGGTCGCAGTATTTAATAAAACAATTTTTTGTGATATTTATAGGGATCTTAAAGTTTGCGACTACGGTCGCTATTTTTAATACATTATGTCACAATTTACTTATAACTGCGACAAGGTCATAGTCTGTAATTACACCACCTGTGTGATCTTTTGCGCAGTCCTTTAATATATTAAAGAACTGCGACAAAGGTCACAGTTATAAGAAAATAACACTTTGTTGTAATATTTATAGACATCCTGAAAGATGCGACTATGGTCAAGACTTTTAGTCAATATTGTCACAGTTATCTTTATAACTGCGACCTTAGTCGCAATTTTTTATTATATTTCTGACGTGTTATTTTTAGTTATTTTATTTTATTTAATTCATCATTTCTTTTGGTAGGAAATGAATTTACATGGAGAAATATCTTGAAGCGTAGTTATTTTTTTCGGATAGCAATTTTTAACAGATGATGAAGCATAGAACTTCTACAATGCTTATGCAAGGAACGAAACTTTTGGCGTGAGAAGAAAGTGAATAGATACGTCACGTAGGCCTCCTCATAAAGTTATTTGTAGAAAATATTGTTGCAAAACGGAGAGTGTGAAGAAGTTAGCTGACAAAAGACAAGAGGGCTTACGGTCAACCGTCGTATTGATACTAGAGTTCAGTGTCCTGCTGAGATGCATGTACATCTGCATTTATTACCAAACAAAAATTTTTGGGTTGTTCATAAGTTTGTTGATTCGCATTCACATGATTTATCAAGTCCGGATAAGATCTATCACTTTACTCTTACCAGACATATCGATCAAAGATTAGTAGAAGTATTATGACCAATTTGATTGATATAGAAATCTGTCCTTCTAATATTTCTCGTGTTGTTAATGCAATGAACCACGGAGAAGGTTGTTAAGAAGTATGCCCTAACAAGTTATTGATTTTATTCAACATCAGAGAAATAACATTGGGCAGGAGTTTATTTCTGTCATCAAATATTTTAAGAAAAAGTTGAGTCTGATCCAAATTATTTCTTTACTAGTGAGGTTGATCATGCAGGCAAACTAAGACGTATTTTTTGGTCTGATGGAAGAGCAATTTCCTTTTATTTAAGTTTTTGTGATGTGGTTGTTTTTGACACACATATATGACTAATCACTTGAACCTACCATTTGCTCCATTCACAGGAGTGAATCATCATCAGTAGTCAATTTTGTTTGGTTGTGCATTACTTGCAGACGAGCAAAGGGATACATTTGTTTGGCTATTCAATAAATGGCTCAAATGCATGCACGGAGTTGCACCAAAGGTGATCATTACTGATCAGGATGCCCAGATAGGCGATGCCATCAAGGTAGTATTTTCAAATTCCCGGTACCGTTACTATTTTTGACATGTAAGGAAACACATTGTCGAGCAACAAATCCTCCTAATGAACAAGTATGGAGATGATTTTGTTATCGATTTCAATTTGTGGTACTTATCTCATGATATAAGCACATGCGAGGAACGATGGAGATTGATGAAGAAGAAATTTCATATAGAAGAAGAAGAAGGCAGTTGGTTGTTAAAGTTTACAGATTGTGTGGACACTATGTTAATGCTTATCTAAAAGATATTTTCTGTGTTGGAATATAACTAGTCAAAGGTCTGAGAGTATTAATTCTTTCTTTGATGGTTTTGTGAATGCAAACACAAAACTAGTTGAGTTTGTCCACCAATACAATAAAGTTGTTGTTGCCTGTCGTAGAGCTGAATCTCAAGAAGACTTTCGGTGGTTGAATTGTGCACCCAATTGTTCAATAAATCTATATGATATACAACTTTCAAAGTTTTTTACCAGAAAGATTTTTCAGTTGTTTCAAAAGAAATGGACAGTTGTATTGACACTCTTTTCGGAAGAGTTGGAACATGATGGCTTAAGGGTAAATTATTTGGTTGGTGAAATTTCATAATCAAAAGATATTAGGATAAGGTCAGTTAGGAGAATTCTGGTGAACTTCATGTGTCATGTAGTTATGCCTTATCCAAAATAGAGGGTATCCTTTGTAGACATATTCTATGCATTTTATGGCGCAATCATGTGACACATATACCAGAATCTTATATACTACAGAGATGGAGGTTGGATGCTCGTTACAAGAATGTTGCAATTGAACATGAAATTAGACCTTTTCCTAATCAAGGCACGCGAGGAACTGCTAGACTGTAGACACTGTGAACTAAATTTAATGTAATTCTAGAAATGGTGTCTAATTCAAATATCCATTATTTAATGTTAGATGCTGTGTTGGAAAGATTTGCTGCAGAAATTAGTAATGAATTCAAATTCAGGACACTAAATGATCAATTATCGTAGTCTGAAACTAATGTTGGTTCTAGTGGATCAGTTGTGGTAATGAGAAACGATGAAAAAATTAATATGCGTGGTCCGATTGGTCCTGTAGCTACCATGGGGAGGCCTAAAAGTGCATTCAGGCTAAAATCTTGTTTGAAGATTCTTTATCATAGAAGGAAGTGAAGCAGCGTAAGTATGAAAACTGTCAACAATTGGGCCATTACAGGACTGGCTGTTCATTATTGGTATGAAATTTTTCTCTTTAAATCTTTTAAATTTTAATTTTGATGTTTCAAATATTTACGCTATTTTTTTATTTGCAGAGGAAGTAGTTTCAAGTTGCTGCTATCTGGAACCTCATAAAGCCTTCATATCTACATCTTCTTATATCGTTTGCGACCAAGGTCATAGTGTTAATGTAAAAGGGATATCAATGAACTGCGACCTGAGTTGCAGTTCTGGTAATAATATATTTTCACGTTGTTTGCAGCTCTTGTTCCATATGATTTATTACATTAAGACTTCTACTAATGTTACCAGTGTAATATATTGTACTTTTTAATAATTTGATTGAATATAGTGAAATTTTAATTTTTTTTATATGACTGCGACCATGATGGCGTATTCGAAAATTTTACTTAAATTAATTAAACTACAACTATGATCGCAGTTTGCATATTATTTGAATTTAATGGCAGCCTGATTATTCATGTTAACTGCGACTTGACTTTAGTCGCTGCCATCAATATTTCGTCCACAAAGTAGTTTCAAACAACTGCGACCTGAGTCGCAGCTCAAATGTTATAAATCTTTTTTTGGGTTGTTTGCTGCTATTGTTTTATATGAATTATTACATTAAGATTTTTAATTATGTTACAAATTTAATATGTTGTGTTTTGTTAATAATTTAATTGTATAATGTGAAAATTACTTTTATAATAATCACTGCGACCATGGTCGCATATACGATTATACTTTTTGGTTAGGTTTTTAGATCTGCGACTCTGATCACTGTTTTTTTGGATAATTTGGATATATTGAGAAATAACTGTCTTGTTTGTGACTGCAACATTAGCTGCAGTTTTTATCAATTCCTATAGATAATCACATTTTAAGGATTGGGATCACCATCATAATCATCTTCATCATAATCATCTTCATTTAAATCTAAGAATATAGGGTATTAAAATTATAATTAAAAAAATATATTTATATAATAAACATTATAAAATAAAGGCATAAAATGCCTACAAAGATAAAAAAATAATTTTTGGATGATGAATACAAAAGAATATTCTAGTAGTCATCGTCAACACCATCATAATCATCTTCTGCTTCTATATTATAATGGTCTTCGTCTTCCATCCGCTTTCCTCCTCTTCTTCCTCTGGAGTACCGTGACTCTCCTCTTTGCTTTCTTCCTCTTCATAGTGGTACTTCAGATCATCCATGAACTCCTAGAAAGGGTCGTTCATATCGAGCTCATCCTCCGACCCGTATCGAGAGAATATATCAGAAAATATTCTCAATTATCATTAGAAGAATTGCTTCTTTCGGGGAAGATGGTGGAGAAGACATTTTTTAGTTTTATAAATGTCACTTTGACTGTTGTTTTTCTTTAAAGGTGACCCTTAATATATAATACATCCAAGAAGTCTAAAAGGTTCATGCTCTCAAATAACGTGAACATGACCGAAATTGATTATATGGGTTTTCGAAAAGTGTTTGACTTTTAGGTGACGGTTTAGTTTTCGGAAAATAGCTAAAAAAATAATTAGTTATTTAATGCAATTATTTATGACTGGAAGATAGCAAGATTAATATTCTTTGAGTTTGTTGCGGTCTATTACGCCATGATTAGGAGATTTACTTCTTTTTACATTATTATTTCTTAAAATATTTTCCAAAATTACGTCATCTATATTAAATTTTTGCATATCCTTATTGATTATTGCGGCCATGGTCGCAGTATCATGATAGAAAGCTTTCTAATCAGTACGTCCTGGGCCACATTTAGGAACTTCGTCTTGGTTTATTAAGGATAGCGACGAAGATCGCAATTCAAATACAATATATAATATAATGATATTTTTTTAACTGTGTCGCACTCCCAAGCCATTTTTATAAAATGATATCAATTTCGTAGTGCTCACTGAAACAATTTGTAATATCCCCTATTTAATAATATCATATAATTATTTTTAAATATTTACCTAATTCTACCTATTATCCTATTATTATTAATTAGCTTGATTTAGTATCATTATTAGGATTATTATTGTTTATGATTTGTAGACTCTTATTTCTTATATTTATTTTAAATTATTATTAATGGGTAGTATTATTATTTTCATCCAAGCCCAATAAGCTCAACCCATTCTCCTTTTCCTTTTGTTTTCTTTTCCTTTCTATGCTAAGCCCGCGTAAGCCAAGCCCACTTTTTTATTTTCATCTTTTTTATTTTTTTAAGCCCAAAAACTAAGCTCATAAGCCCACTATCTATTTTTCTTATTCTTCATATTAATTATTCCTAAAATACGTGGAAACGGAGTCGCAATGAAGGTCGGCGATGTATATGCACGAGGAAATACCCCACGCATACACGCTAAGCCTAAAGTAATCTGAACAAGCTACAAAATCTACTACGATAAATCAATATCACTGCAATATGATATATAAATATCTAACACAATGATAACAGATGAATAAAGGAAAGAAAATGGCAACTGGATGCGATAAAGATAGAATCAGGAAATAACATGAATAAAATAGCAAGAATACCTATAATCAAGAAAAGAGAGACTCCAGCTTCTCGTAAGGCGTACGAGCTCAATGAAACCTGAACAATATAAGAAAATGTTCAATACCCTGGACGTACGAATCCAGGGTCGTCAGAAGCGACCTAATGAGTGTGTGTGTAAAGAGGACTGCTCGTGCATATAAACAATGTGCACAGAATAATAACAAGATAACTGCAAACATAGGATAATAAATAACATGATAAACAAACAACTGAATAACAATAACATGAATAAGCGTGCAGATAAAAGACAAGTAAAACAACTGTAAACAAACAAGTAATGTCATAATGTATAACCTCTAGTTTGATGTACAATCATATATCTATCATAGTTTATACATATATATACAGTCGGGTGATCACGGTTAGTTACAATACATTAACAGTTTATCATTATTAATTATGTTAGCGACAACTAATTGCCACATGTAATAGACGCATCCCATACTATGTCTATTACACGTGCCAATCGAGGTCCTCAGCTATTGAAACTGATCGGTTGGAGACATTGTCTGTGTTTTAGGTGGGTCCCATGCATACCCGGGACCATGGCCCAAACTCCTGGCGCTGAGCCAGGACCTACCGCAAGGTAGTCAGGAACATGTATAACAGGAACAGGTACATGTATAACATGTATAACAGGAACAGGACGGGGTGCCAGTCACTCCACGAGAACCCTGCAGTGGAACCCTCTTTCAGCTGCGCAACCTAAATCCTAGGTCCACCCAAAATATAGACGCTGTCTCCTCCATCAATTTTTCCAATCCCAGTGTAAGTTGTTTAATTTAATTGTCAAGATTATTAATGTATATGTTACCTAAATTTACTGGGATAATTCGATAATGATAACAGTAAATACGTCATAAGTAAAATTGTGATACATGTATAATAGGATATATATGTCGGTGAACATGATAATCAGGACGAGGTTGTTACCGTCTAACAATATTTTTCCCAGTAGTTAGATAACATGGACATGATGGTCACAAATGTCATTCGGGTGAGTCTTAGTGGTAAAGTCCTAACCGATGTCATGTAGTGATTTTGAAGGTTCATTATCAAGAACGAATGTACTTCATTGCATACAGGAATACATAAATATACTACGAATAATGCATGTAGGTAATTCATGAAATTATAAAATTTCTAAATACTAGAACATTAACTTAACCAATATAATTAGATAACTAGATAAAATCCTTCATCATAACAATTCTTGTTAACTAAAGAAGGAAAAAGCACTCACAACAAAATTAAATAAAATTAAACAAAGAAGTGAAACACTCACAAAATAAAATTACACAAAGAAAAGAAACACTCATAAAATAGAATTATAGAAGGAAAAGAAAACACTTACAACACAAATAAATAAAATTAAACAAAGAAGTAAAACACTCACCTGAGCTAGATCCTGAGTCCAAAGCACTGAAATCATAAGGCCCCAATAAATCTACATAAATTATTTCAATAGGAATTGTTAGATTTTTAAAAGAATATTTTACTTGAGAGTTATAAGAGATTTTAATCTTGATTAATTAGTTAGAAATATGATTCTTTAGGTTTAAAGAATTTAGTAGGTCTAATTTAAACCAATTTCTAATTTTTGTTGGATTTTTAATAGGCTTTAAACTATTTAAAATACTTAACGGGTATGAATTTGCCGTTAAGGGAAAAGGTTTAGAGTAGGTGATTTGATTTAATTTCATCTTGCTATTTGTCTAAAATTTTTATCATAAAAAGAAGAAGAATTGTAGATCATTGTTTATATTTTTCTCAATTTTTTCTCTTATTTTTAAGTAATTATTCAAATATGAAATTTCTTTCTTTCTTTCTTTCTTTCTTTTTTTTTTTTTTTCCAATTATAACTAATAGCCCAAGCCCAGCCCAGGCCGGACTAGGCCAGGCCCAGTCCAAGATGGACCAGGCCAGGCCAAGGCCTGGTCTAGAATTTCCTTTTTCTTTCTTTCTTTTTAAAACAGGTAAGCCCTGTTTACAGTGCAGCCCAGCCCAGCCAGACCCGGGCCAGGCCAGCCCAGGCCAGGCAGGGTCTGGCCTGGTCGAATTTCTTTTTTTTTTCTTTTTTTTTACAGGGCCTGGCCCAGGCCCGGCCTGGGCCTGTCCAGGCCAGGCAGGCCTGGGCTCGGCCATGCCCAGGCTGAGCTGCTCTCGGCCTAGCCGAGAGCAGCAGCCCCTCTCTTTTGTTTTATTTTTTGTCTTTTGTTTTTTTTTTGAAATTCTTTTTTTTCTTAGAAAATTATTTAAATTAAAATTTGAGTTTATATATCTACATGTTATTTTAGTTGGATTATAGATTGGGTTTTGATATATAAATATATTCATGGAGATTATAGTAATAAATATATTCATGGAGATTATAGTAGGACATGATTTTTTTTATAGACTATTTATATCAAAAAAATTTGAAAAGATAAATTACTTATTTAGATTTAATTTGTTTAAATCAAGGCTTTGTGGAGTATTAAAATTATGATTATGCAAAAAATATTTTATTCGATAAGTTTCTAGGAACCAATAATTGTTTTGCGGTGAGTTTTAGCTGATTGCTGAAATTAATAATTTATTCTTGTGATTCTAATTTAATTTTTTATTTTTTCCTAAAAAACTGAAATTAAATTCATAATATAGATTTACTTACTTGAGTTGTTCCTCCTTGCTTTCTCCTCAATCCCCGTACTTCGAAGCCCTTTTCGTTCATGATCCACTTGAGGAGAGGAGAAGGGAAAGATGAAAGTGGGGAGATTTTAGATTAGGGTTTTCTCTTGAGGTAGAAGAGAAAGAAAGAAAGGGTTTGGGTCTTTATATAGATTATTAGAGATTTTAGAACGCTGAATTCCAATTAGGTTTAGAATGCTTAATTTAGCAGTTAAGATAAGAATTGAAGATTGCTTAATTTAGTACTTGAGATTTGATTAGGATTAGTTGAGATTTATGAAAAGATTTGATATGATAGGATTTGGATTAGGATTAGGTTTTGGGTTAATGTGGGTTATAAATTATTGAGCTTTAGTTAAAAGAAATAAGTAATATGAAGAATAAGAAAAATAGATAGTGGGCATATGGGCTTAGTTTTTGGGCTTAAAGAAAAATAAAAAAAGATGAAAATAAAGAAGTAGGCTTGGCTCACGCGGGCTTAGCATAGAAAGGAAAAGAAAACAAAAGGAAAATGAGAATGGGTTGAGCTTATTGGGCTTAGATGAAAATAATAATACTACCCATTAATAATAATTTAAAATAAATATAAGCAATAAGAGTTTACAAATCATAAACAATAATAATACTAATAATGATACTAAATCAAGCTAATTAATAATATAGGATAATAGGTAGAATCAGGTAAATATTTAAAAATAATTATATGATATTATTAAATAAGGGATATTACACAATTTTAGTCAAAATTATTCGTGGATGAATCTTAATTTTAGATTGCGACCGTGGTCACTGTTTTAAAAATAGAACAACTTATGGTAACTTATTTACACAACGACCTGTGTCGCAATATAAATAATCGATACAGTCAGCTTATGTCATAAATGCGACTTTGGTCGCAATTTATATTGTCAAGGCAGTAGATTTATTTATTTGGTCGCAGTTTCGGTGCCATTTTTTCAGAATGGAAAATAGCCAATATAGTCACAGTCTATAAAACTTTAATAAAAATGTAGATAAATATTATCCACCAGAACTGCTTTATAAATAGGATATTCAAGAAAATTCAAAATTCTTTATTCTGTATATGTTAAATAAAAAATGAATTAATGTTAAACAAAAATTGAATTCATAAAAATTTAGCCTTACAAAATAAATATTAATAAATGTAAATCTTCACATCAAAAATCATTCTTCCAATTTATCTGTTTCTTGATCCCAACTTTTTTCTTTGTCTGCGAGTAACTATTTGTAAGTTCGCCTCTCAGCTTCTTTACAGCGGTATCCGTTATACCATCAGCTATTGACGGACCTCCAAATGCTATACTTTTAATGTATTTGCATACATATAAAGCACAATCAACACTGTAAATATACCTAAAAAAATGATATATGAAATTAAAATTTTCCTATAAATTAGTAAGAAATAATTTTGTATAAACCTCATAAATAATAAATACATGTTAGCCTGTTGGGAATATTTGCTTACTTTATATAGGTTTTCTTCAACCTTTTATTGAAATCTTGTTCAAAAATCTGTAACAATCTATCTTTCTGCATTTTTAAGAGGAATAAATAACATTCAATTTTAATGTCATTTAATTTAAAGAATAAGTAATTGCAAGATGAAGTTTAACTAACCATTGTTCTAGCATCTGTTTGGTACAACTTTAATATATTGCTTGATTTATCCATTGGAACAAAAAAATTATAAAAAAAAAACCAATCTTGTGTATGGCAATCCAAAAACAACAGGGTCCAGTGGAATCTAGCTTCATCGGTACTGTGTTTATGATTGATCGGAAAGAACATGAAATGTGTATCACTAATCCAGTTTTTTCAGTAACTTCTTGATGAAATATTCTTCCAGATTTCTGCTTTTAGATACAACACCATGCTGTCAAAACAAGACAATTCAAACATAGAAAGATTAATAATACAATGCATTATTCATCTCTGAATTTACATGAAAATAAAACTGCGACCAAGGACGCATTCTACTTTCTCAAGATGAATAATTTGTCTGCGACCTGAGTCGCAGTCAACATATTCTAGATGAATAATGATAACAGCGACCAAGGTCGCAGCAACTTATTCAAGAAGAATAAGTTCACTGCGACTATGGCCGCTGTCAACTTCTTCTGGCTGAATAAGTACAACTACGACCAAGGTCGCACTTATCTTATCATTCTTTATATGTTCACTGTGACCTGGTTCGTACTAAACTTATTTGGCTTTAAGAAAAATAACTGCGAGTAAAGTCGTAGTCCCATGAAAGTAACCATTAAAAGCATAAAATTTTATAGTATATAATACATGTATTGGAATTAAATATAAAGGAGAGAAGATATGTTTACCCAAGCTTCACTGCGAAAGAATATACTTTTTAATCTACCTCTTTTCTTAAGATGCTTCATGTAGAAGTGAATGATATTAGCATCTAAATCTTTACTGAACAGTCGATCCTCTATGTCATTTTGGCAATTATTATTCCATTATCAGGATCCTGATATGCAGTAGCACTAAAAAAATATTAAAGTTAATTCTTGAATTGTCATAATAATAATAACTGATATGGGATGTAAATTGAAATAAAAAATAAATAACTTACTCAGAAGTGGATTTGTTCAAACAATTTTTGATGAGGACTTGTTTGAGTGGATGCAGATTTCTGTAGATAATACATTCATTCAAATCCCTAGTTTTCACTGAGCGCCATCCTTCTCTGTCGTGTCGAAATCAGGGGCAAAAATCTGTGCCGCAGCCTGTGAATAGTCTCTTCAATTATCTTATTTTTTGTTTTGGATAAACAAAATCGGAGCCACCGTGATCTCTTTCAGTACGCTTGCGTTGTTTGACTGCCCTTTCTATTGATCCTTTAGAGATATCCACAGCTTTTCCTTTTCATGCTTCCTCTAAAATGGGAGTTTGTTCTTGAATTTTTCCCTCGGAAGCTTTGTCTTTTGTATATAAGGTATTTGTTGATTTAAATTTAAAGTAAAAGTTGAAAAATATGCACCTGCAATACTTACTTCATCTTTTTCATGCTTGATATCCTCCTCCTCCTCCTTCCTTTTTTTCTCTTCCTTCTACTTCTCTATCTCCTCCCTTATCCTTTTTGCTTCACCTCCTCTTCCTTTTTCCTCTTCTCCTCAACTTCTTTCTTTCTCTTCTTCTTTTTCTCCTCTTCCTCCTCCTTCCTTCTCTCCTCCTCTTCTTCCATTATCTTTTTCTCCTTCTCCTCCTGCTCCTTTCTCCTTTTCTTCTTTTCTTCCATTTTCCTCTTCTTCGTTTCCTCCTGCTCCTTCATCTTTTTAGCCTCTTCTTCCATTTTCCTCTTCTTTTCCTTCTCCTCCTCTTCCTTTTTCCTCTTCTTCTTCTCCTGCTTCTTCCTCTTCTCCTCCTCCTTCTTCTCAACAGTAGTTACTTTAAGCAGCTCTTCTTCTTCTTCCTTTACCTTTATTTTCTCTTGCTATTTTTTATATTTTTTTCTCTTTTTTCTTTTCTCTTCTTCTTTATTTCAGTTTTTTTAGCCTTTTCGTCCTCTAATTTTTCTTTTTTTTTTCCAAACTCATAAACATGTCTTCAGATAATGTTTTCATTTTTCAAAATTTCTGGTTCATCAGCTCGTTCGTCTGGCGATTCTACCTGCAACTGTTGGTTCTCCTTCATATTCTCCTCAACTATTTTGACAGGTTCTCTTTCTATTTCCGCCGGGATATTAGCTTCAATATTTATTCTTCTTTCTCCCCTTCTTCTTCTTCAACAGCAAAACAAATCATAATTTGTTCATTATTCGAAATGTTGGCCATTAGATTTAAAATCTAAAAATCATGTATAACAAAAATCAATATAAAAGTAACCTTTTAGTACTGCGACCTAAGTCGCAACAAAATAGAAAATGTAAAACTAGTCATTTCTAGCAAAACTGCGATCATGGTCACAGTTATAAGTTATAACTGCAAGAACATATTTATGTACTGCGACCACAGTCGCAGTATGAAATTTCATCCTAAATTTGTCCCTACTTAGGTACTACGACCTCAGTCACATTCCCCTTAAAATGTAATAAAAGAACTGTGACTTTGGTTGTAGTCTATATAAAATGCTTTCTCCTTTTTAAAAACTGTGACTTTGCTCGCTGACTTTTAAAAACTAACCTTATCTTCTTCAATATCGGTAAGATCAAATTCAATGAGGGCTTTGCTGATATTGTGGAGGTCCCATCTTACTGTCCGTGGGGTTTATCCTCCAATCCATTTTTTGGCTCAAAAATAGTAGCTCATTCACATAGTCAATACTGCAACATGTATTAATATATTATTTTATATGAACAGTGTCAATATATAAGTAATTTTCAATAATTTTTACCAGCTATATAATTCATACTTATAATAATTTGCATGGAGCATCCTTGCAGCTCAAATATGGTATGCCTGAAGATGTCCATTGACTCAACCAGGGATTGTCAAACAGTTTTAGCCTAGCATATGGTCTTCATCAGCTAATATTGGCAATTTACTCCACTATATACCACAACACTGTACATTTGCTATCAGAAAAGATTAGAGTGGCTGACATAATAGGATGATTAGTGTTGTGAAGTCTTGAGCTGTAAGTCTTTGTCTGTCTCTTATAATTTCATTTAAAGTCACTTGTTTCTCAAGTTGTTCATCATTTGTCACATCTAATTTAGTCCTCCTTCTTTTCTTCATCAGAAGATCATCCAGAGCTTCTTCAATAATACTTTCGTGATCTTCTTAATATTTGAGAAATAGTATTTTATCACCCCTGTTCTTCAGTGTACATGTCTTATTCATAATGAAATCTACCCCATTGATAGGTAGACCAAACGTTAAGACAACATCCTCTACTGTTAACTCAATTAGTTTCCCCCCAATAAGAAAGGTTCTTGACTCCCTATTATATTGGTTTACAATTTTTAGCACACTTATGGTTGATTTCATGCCTTTGTCAGCACAAAACACCTCATTGTAGAAGGCCATGAAAATTGTACCAAACGGGGTCTACTTCATTGCATTCACAAAATCTGCGTGAATATGCTTTTTATATTTTCTGATGAATTCACACATTGGTTTTAGGCTCGATCTCATAGGACGAACCTTCAGTTCTTGTTTACCTATAGATGCAAAAACATTAACAATATAAGTACAAAATTAAAAAAAGATACACGATAGGAGTTCTTTTAAATAAATTTGAAAAAGAAAAATGACTACGACGTTCCAACATTAGATAATAAATTATATTACTTTGCGACTAAGGTTGCACTATTAAAAAATAGCGACAGAGTCGCATTTTCCTAATTAACAAAATTAAATAACTAATGAGGACCTTGGTCAATGGTTCAGAGTACTGCGACCCTTGTGTCATCATAATGCGACTAGGGTCGCATTATCCTATTAAGCTAACTTGTATAACAGACCGCGCCGCAGGTCCCAAAAAAAAGAGGGAAGGGACGACAACACTGCGACATCAGTCGTAGTGTTTGAAAAAAGTAATCTTAAAAGCAAAATGGATGTTAATAAAATTTAAAAAAAAATATTTTATTCACAGACTGCGACCTAGGTCGCAGTAACATATTAAGTTAATATTAAAATCTGCAAAAAATATTGACCCTGGTGACCTTGGTCGTAGTGTTAAAAAATTTAAAAATTTAAATTTTTTTTCTCATATAAGATCGTTAATTCCTATTTTCTTTTCCTCTTAAACTATGACTTTGATCAGAGTTTTAGGATAGAAAATTAAAAAATATTATTTCAAATCGCATAAATAGATTTAATTTTGATTCTTACTTCTTTAAAACAGAAAAGGTGACTTTTTTACTATTAATTACGACCATGGTTGTAAGCTTTTAAAATTAAAAATTTTAAATAGTATTTTTAAAAAAACCAAGATTCTTAAAAAATTTAAGAAAAATCTAATTTGTCAGAAAAATTCAGTATTATTTTCTTTTTTGGAAAAATAATTCAAAACTAAATCAAAAAATCAATGCAAGAATCACTTTCAAATTGAAGTTAAATTAAAAGAGGGATTTTTTTAAAAACATAAAAATTAAATCACAACTGAAAAAAATCAAAATATGAAGGGATACAGAACCCAAAAAAATTAGGTTCCCTAGGTTTCCCCTTTACCTTTTTTCGCGGATGATTTCTTGGGTGCCATCTTGATCAAATCTTTGTTTTAAAAAAATAAATTTTTGAACGCGGTTGTTTGAAAAGTTTAGGAATCAAAAACACTAAATGCTTTCGAATTAATGAAC